>APFE030447898.1:0-28196 GCA_000404065.3 Pinus taeda | reverse complement strand
TGCCTCTTGCGGCGACTCCTACGGCGACTTCCTGTGGCGACTCCTGCGGCGCCTCCTGCGGCGCCTCTGCACTTTCGTAGCTGCAACGCTCGAGAGATCACCCTTCACAGATTTGCTTTCCACTTCACTTTGATATAGATCGAGCTTTTGAAACAATAACCAATATTTCAGATCTTAAGATATTCAACCCAAAAGCATACACAAGCCAAATGATCTCCTTTGCTTTATATAGGCAAGCTCTTCCTCAAATCATGGACCAATACCACGGGCCAAAACCATAACAACCAATACCATCAACTCAATACTAGGGATCAACATGTTTGTCGAGATGCCGTGGTCCAAAAACCATAGGTTCAAATTCCAAGGACTAACTACCATGGACCAAAGTTAAGTTTTCCCACATGAAATAAACTTTTCTCTGCATAAAATTCTGTGAACTTTTCTCCTGCGTACTTCTTAATTCTCATCATATTAAGAGCCATGCCATGGGTGTTTCCATCAAGTACAACATCTGTAACATATAACCATACCAGAAACATAATGCCAACAATGTACATCCAATAAACTTATGTTTTAGTTAACTCATCATATGTTTATCTTCAACCAGTGCCTCAATACTTTATTAACCATTAGATAGATAGTAACCATGTGTTGTAAGAACAAAATAAACCATCACACATAATAAACACACATGAACACTAATATCTAAGGTGGAAACCCAATGCGGGAAAAAACCATCTACTATTGTCATATTTGTCTTCTTTTTAATATAAAGAAAAATATTTTTACAATCTTGTACTTGTGCATACTCATACTAGTATGTATGAACCCATCTACAGAAGGCTACAACCTTCACTCCTTCTCCAGATCCTACTGGAATGGAGTTCCAACCCCCTAATATGATTACCTGCTACTACTAGCAGGAAGCTTTGACTTCCTCACTGAAGGCTCCAACCCTCAACAAATCCATGGACCACGTTTCATAAATTTTCACACAGGATCCAATGTCAACACTTAAGCTGAATATCAATAATCAAAGTATAACTTATCACTATAATAAAATCATCAATCTCTAATACAACTCAATAAACAAATCACTAAAATCCAATCAATTGACACTTAATTATAACTCAACCAATCAACTACAAGAGTTAGATCACTGTAACCAGAACACATAATTGAACTCGGAATACTACTTCAACAAATAGAATCAACTACAACCTTGATCATTCAAATGCCAAAATGTATACTCTACTTCACTTAAGTTAAGCCACGTGTATACATCCTTTTCTGTAGAGAAAGAAATGTACAACTCTTAATATAATGAGAACTAAAAACTTGTAATTCTGAATTAGACACAGAGTTGAGTAGAGATATTATAAAATATTATGTTAGCTTATAGAACCCTCATACAGTCAACATCATCAATAATATTCTCAACTAATTGGCATATAACCAAATTCAACTTCATCATTCCATTAGATCTACTTCAGACATTATTACTCAATCTACATCAACATGAGGACATCATTGATATACAATAGAGAAATAGTAGCATTGATCAGTTTGACCAGTCATTTATGTACATAAACCCTTACTTTATATACGTGAATTTAAAGAATAAAACCCGCATGTATACATACTTTTCCTCAGACCAACCAGCGTATATATCTGTAAATTTTGACCTAAAATTGTGCAACTCTTCAACACTTTAGAAAGACCCAGATCATAATATTTAGAGATAAAATCATGCGACAGTACTTAGATATACTCAATCCATGAGAAGATCATACAATGAAAATTCATTTCAGATCTCATGATCCTGATCCATCATTGTATTCACCGATGCATAATTATTTCAAATCTATTTGATCTTATCCATCATCAAACTCTCAGGTGCATACTTAGTTTATATCTAGAAAAGAATAAAAACCACATAACATGCATATTTGGTTCAGATCTTAACTATTCATAAGATTTCCAACACTTGCACACACACTGCACTTTGATCTTCACCACCTTATATAGTTTAGCGTTTTTCTAATACCACAAGTCAAAAGTGCACTAGTGTTGGTGGTAATCATTGATAGGATCAATATGCATTGTTGCACTCATTATTATGGGCCAATACCATGGTAAAGGTCCCTAGTATTTACAATACCATGGTGAAGAAGCCATACGTGTCTTTGCTTCTTTAAACTCACGTGTATACAAGGCTTATCTTAACAGAACCCACATATAGTTCTTGAACTTCCAACTTTATCATTCCATTGAAGTTCCATGCATTATGTCGTCAACACATCCTGTTTATACCTTTAACAAGTAGATTTTCATCGAGAGACAAGTTACCAACTAGGTTTCCATGCATTAAATAGGTTGTTGTCAAGGACAACTCATCAGGTAGGTTTCCATCAAGGACAAAATCTAATTCACAATGCGAACACTAAGGTTCTCTTTTCTATGGTGATGTTTTATTTTCTTTATTTATATAGGTCATCTAACCACATAATGTCCACTATTGCCCAATTGAAGAAAACTTGTTCGAGTTTCTTACTTTTAAGGCGAAAAATGGCATTGACGTTGTTGACATTGAGGTATATGTCATACAAATATTTTTCAGTCTACTATTTGATTATTCATTGCCTTTCATGTCTTATGCTCTCCATTGTATCTTCCTTAGTTTTCAGGAGAGGAACTCAGTATTGATGGTAAGAGGCAGGAATTGAAGAAAGAGGAGAACAATAACATTAGAGAGACAAATGAAAAAAGAGAGAAAGAAGAGAACTGATCTAGTGATACCCTTAGAGCCAATATCCCACATAAGACACACATATAGAGATTTATGGTCAAGTTTTGAAAGTGATTGAATTCACTTGCAATGCTTTGGCAACACAGTGATAATGTTTTGACGCAATGAAACAATATTTCATGTGTAAATTATAGTCCAACCAATATTATTTTGGAAACTCATATTCTAATACTTAACATTTTATATAATCTCATTTATGTGGTTGAAATTATTTATAATTTCAATTGGTATTATTTATGATTATAATTAACATATGTAAATTTTTGTTTTCATATTAGATGAATATGAACATTGTATGAAATATTTTGTTTTAATTTAGTCGGAAAATTATACTAATTAATTAATGTTAATTAATAATGAACACATAAAATCAATCTAAAAATACTAAATTAGTAGTTGATATTGATTAATGACGAAAATAAATGAAATGAATATATGATTAAATTAGTTGTTTCTAATGATTATTAATGAAAGTAAATCAAATGAATATAAACTACCAAATCATTCATTTATATAATGGATATGAAATTACCAAAAAAAGATAAATGGTTACTGTAGCTAATAATTTTTTTATGACAAATGATGATTAAATTTTGCATATATATCAGTATCAGTAACTAATTTACAGTGTCTTACAACATGACCAAAATTTTGTCATATTTATTTGGTGATTAATTGGCTTCAAACAATGACTAAAATTTGCATGTATATGACTATTAGTAGCAAATTTACACCATCTTATAACATGACCAACAATTTGGTTATATTTCTTTGGTCATTAATTAGTTATCTTGGGTGATCCAATAGTAATATATTTTGTTGTATATTTGGTCATTAATTGTGGCAATTAATGACTAAATCAATGACTAAATTAATGACCAAGTTTATGAGCAAATTTATGAGTAAATATACTACTAGATGGCAAAATTGAGAAAACAATTAATGACTAGGCTAAAAATGACTAAAAATTAGTTGCATTATAAGATACTGTAAATTAGCTAATTTTGGTCACTCACTAAAAAAAGATTGTTTATCAAAAAGTTAATCTTTTTTATTGTAACTAATTAGTTGTTTTGTAGTAGTGAGAAGAACGAACAGTTGAAATAGAGCATACTGAAAATTCAAAGACTATTGTACCACAAAATCATATCGATGATGTTGTTGTTAGACAAGAACCAACAATTGAGATATAGCAAAAAGAGGAGGAAAAGGGATAAGAAGCAGGATGTTGAAACAACATCTGAAACAACTCACATTAAATTTTAATATTTTATAAGGGTACTAGAGAAGTGAGAGAAATTAGTGCCCTTTGCAAAATATGAAGTCATATTCCTAAAGAAGAATGAGAAATTGGTCAATAATATTAACAAGGAGTTGAATGAAAGATTGAGAATTGCAGAATTTTGTGAAAAATCCAACAAAGAGGAATCAAGCAATGAAACAAGTGAAGGAACCATAAGGAGAGGTTAAGTTATCACATCAAGAAAATGATCCCAATTATGAGATGATTAATGTCTTATTTTGTTGTAGGATTCCTTCTCCTTCTTATCCTTTATAATTGCAAGAAAAACATTATCTCTTCCAATTAACAACCCTAAAGGAAAAACCACCATATAAGAAATGGGAGATACATGACCTCCTGGAAACATTTCAAAGTGCTAATTTCTTAGAATAACATTTGTCGTGTGAGTTGTACCTAGCAACTAGGACACTATTGATAGAACATCGAGAATAAGTTTTATGGATATTCCAAAGAATACAAGGAATGAGAACTAATTCCTCAGAAGAATTGAAGAAGGGAGACCCCTATTGTTATTATAATTTTTAGCAAGCACTTCCTAGAGGTCATCAATATGTTAACTATATTATGAGGAGTGGCACATGATAGATATGACTTAGATTCAAGTTCCCTCTTTTTTGCTTACCCACCTATCCATTCAACATCCATATAGTATCATAATAAGTTTTGGGAGCCAAAATTGGTTATTTCTTGAGGATAACAGGTGAGAGGTGATGGCAAGAAAATAAAATATCACACAACTTCACTCTCACAACATCAAGAATCCACAACATGAGTCTACATGAGGACATGTAGAATGTTAACATGGGGGGAGAAGTTGGGTCACGAATTGTCATATTTTTCCTACTTTCTTTCATATTTCATTTGTCAATTTTTGACAAACATGATCATATCTTATTATTGTAACAACCCTTATTTAGCTAAGTATGTCATTTTTCACTTGTCGCTTTCTTAGTCCAATTATACTTATAATTTGACATTAGAACTACTCTCTTAGGTTGTTTTTATCATAAGAATAATGTATAGGTTATTTCAAGTTTGGATGGTGCATCGAATCTTGTTGTTACAAAATTACATTTCAGTCCCTTTAACGATATGGACTAATTAAGGTTTCAATAGTTGTTTTTGTTACACAAATAATTGATTAAGGACATTTTACCTTTCCTAATTAGACTGTATCTAGGAGCACATCAATTTCGAAAGAACCAACTCATCACTTGGAGATATTTATAAGGCATCTAGATCATTTCATTGAGATCTTTTGTAACTCTATTTGTAATTAAAGGAAGCTATTACAAGTTTATGCTCTCTGTGGAAATTGTTGTTTAATTGTTAAGATGTCATTTTATTTTAAGATCAGAAGAGAATAAAAATATTCTCATGATAATCTTCTAATTGTAATTAAGGTATATTAAAGAGAATGCTGTTTGTCCGCAAGGGCTAGAGCGAATAATTCGTGAAGAGGATTGGAAAGGGGAAACACGAGATATATGTAATCCTAATACTTTTATTAAATAAAATCTAAACTTTGTGGTTCAATACTTTCATTTGAGTAGTTTGTGTGATTTTTAGTGCACTAACCCCTACAATGGAGGAAGGGCCCTCCTTCTTAGAAAGGATCATTGGTTAGTTATATTAGACTACATAATTACATAAATATTTCTTAGTTATGTTATTGTTGTTACTATTATTGTTACAGTTAATTCTATGTGTAATTTAATTAATTTTAGTAAGCTTTGGATGGTGTGACAACTTAATTCCTGGATCGGTCCCTTAGTTTAGTGTGGCAGTGAATTATTTTCTTTGTTGTTATAGCCTGGATTATACTTCCTTTTATGTGTGCATATTGAATTAGCGATGGTTTTCCGGAGTGCTATGACAGTAGTTGAATGACAAAGTAGCTTATTCTGCGGTATTTATTTTCATTGAATCTGTGTGGAGTCTGTAATAGTCTGTTGATTACTGAGAGTGTGTGTGCAATGACTTTGGGTTGAGATTATTTTATACCAGTCATCATCTACCTTAGCATATACTTTGTGCGATAGTCTTGTAAAAATTAAAGCCTATCTGGATCAATAATTAAATGTAAGAGTGGGTTGACCAATATTAAAATGAAAATAATATAAAACTAATGAAGTTAACAAAGTTTCTTATTCAAATACTTGTGGGATATAGGCATTAATATTTTATTAAATTTTATATTTTCACAAACATATGTTGATACACAATGAATAGAAGAAGCATTCAACTAATCCTATTTTTTTCTGCAAATAATTCATACCATATCTTGGACACTTTAATGATATTCAAATAGGTAAACTTTATTGAAAAAAATAATATTGAAGCATTTCAAATTTTAGTCAATTAGAACCATCATTTTTAAACATGGATTACAAATAATTCTAAAAGCTTAAAAGTCTTTGCAATTAACATCATTGCATACAACAATGTCATCCAGTATATCATTGTCAATATTCATATGATCTTTCAAGTAGTTAATATTATCGTCATCCTTTCCTTGACTTGCATAATATTTGTCATCATTGAAATCTGACTATAGACCATCCATATTATTATCAGATGTATTTGGATCATCATTTTGTATACCATCCATTTTGTTCTCTTCCATAACATAATGTAACTCTGTATTGTTGTCTTCTTGTGCCTCAACATAACCATATTTAGCATCATCATGGGTGTAAATTTATTCAATGTTCTCTAATCCCTCTCCCTCATTTTGTTGGTCATAATTGTTTTGCTCAATATCCACTAATGCATCATCAGGAACATGCCTTAATATTAGATCATAATGTATGACAAATATCCATTTCGAATCCAAATATATTCATAGAAAAATGCTAGCACATGAAAGAGTACATACATATATTAGACCTATTAAAATACATATCAACATTTGTTCTGACTATCAAAAAGTGGGTTGGGTTTCTGGCTTGAAATGGTTGGTTGCATTGTAGATAACATATAAATAAATAACATACTATGAAAGTTCAAAAGCATTGAAAAAATCTATAATGACTTAAGCTAACTCATGTCAATAGTCGGCATACAAAATTTCTTTTATCACAAGTCTAATGTTCACATGGAAGACAACGTATGTTGAGAGTTTTGTACACACTATGTTGAAGTGTTCGTTAGAAGTCATTCATTATGTATGTTGAGGATTTCAATTGTAGTCAATATTAAAGAAAAGAATATGTAACATTGAATAAGGCATTTTTATCCTACTGCAATAAGTTCCCTAGTGCTAGGTCTACATTATTCACTTGGCTAGATTGTTCTAAAGAATCTACATACATTCTTGAGTGGGACATGCCCTCATGGGAGGAATTGATTTGCATTGTATGGAAGTTTAACATTTGTAGGATGGAAGCCACCCTCAGTGTGGTAACATGATGTTGATATGTTGCGATAGCTCCTTGCCTGAAACACTGGTAGCAATTAGGGAATTTGAGGTGTTAATATCTCGTCCATAAGGGAATATGAGCACATCCATGTTAATAATTGAATGCATTTGAAACCCTTAATAAGCATTGAAATGTAAACTGCAGGGTAATTTTTAACCCATAGCAGACACCTTGGTGGGTGGAAAGGGAGTCAGAGTCCCTTTAGGAGTGTACAAACTCTTAGCAGAGGATGATCAAAGTGTCACTAGTGCATACATGCCTAGAATTTCTTGCATGAATGCCAATTTTTTTGTGGCCCTTTTGGAGGATCATGAATCCTGTGGAGTTCGGACAATTAAATCCAGTGTAAGCTCAAGATGATTACCATCTGTTTGTGCCTTAGAAAACCCTTGTAGGCTAGGAAAAATGTCAACATAGATATAGACGTTGGCACAACTAGCATAGTTGAGGTATGGTGTAAGGGATCGATGGAAGGATGTAAATGTGGAGAGGAGGTGAGTTTGGTTGGTGACCATTGAGACTAAGGAAAGCTGGAACGCACAGGGTCTAAAGAGTTCTCTCTTGCGTGCCCATGTTAGGAATCGAATGTAGCCACATGTTACAGTAATAATGGAAAAGGTTTATACTTATAGAGGGAAACAACCAACCTTATCTTTCATCCAAGTGGAACTCTAGTCATGGAATCTTGTGATTGGCATACCCATATTTCCATTCAAGTGATTTTGTGAAGAAGGATGAGATGGAACTAAGCCTCTAGCACAAAAGAGTGATATTTCATCACAAAAGGATTAATGGGATGCCATTAGCCTGGATGATTGGGTTGACAAATCATCCTAGTAGTTATTCCATTTGTCATGGTGGTGCCCACTGAATCGTGCATCCTAAAAATCCTTGTTTGGAAATACTAATGAAAGGAGGGATGGAATTAGTTGCCATGTGAGCCCGATGGATATGCTATTGGTTTAGACGAGGCATTACTCATTAGTTATGCCTATTGGTCCCCACATAGGGGTTCTAGAGGGGTGCCTAAGGAAAGTACTAGGATGAAATGGGTGGGGTGATGTAGGTGAAGTATTGTGGCAGGAATGTCGACCTAACTACTCCATCATTGGTCGAAAGTGAACCCACTATCGAGGGTAGCCCTATGGAGGATCCAAGCAAATAACAAAGCTTAATTACACTAAGCTTTGGATGGTTTGAAAACTTAAGTCTTGTATCAGTCCCTCATCTCACCGCGACAGTGAATCATTTACTTTTCTACTACATTTTTTATTGCACATCCCTTTATGTGTGTAGATTGAATGAGAGATGATTTTTCAAGAGTGCTATGAGAGTGGTTCAATGACAGATAGAATAAATATTTCTCAATTAATTAATTGTTTTGAGAAAAATCTTTCGGTAGAAATCACATAACAAAAAATTTTGCCCGACGAATTTTGAACCAACTAGTGTGGTTCATCATTAGGATTAGATGAAGAGGAAGACAATGGAAAAGGCTTATATAGATAGCAATGTAGATGCCATATTTCATTTAACGACTATTTTTGAAAAATAATATTTAAATTAATTTATGAAAATCAAATATTATTAAAAATTCTATTAATGGGAAATAATCAAAAAATATAACTAAGAAGAATAATAAATAAATAACTAAATCAAAGTCAATAGTATTTATATTATGATATTAATTTATTAATATATTAAAAAAATATATTGTTAAGAAGCTTTATCCCAAATTACGTAGAAATTGTTAAGGAAATTACTGATATGTTGAAAAATAATACAAAGGTAAAGTGGACTACAACAACCAGGGAACCTTTCCTCCAATCAAAGAGGCTTTTTAGCGAACACTTGTGTTGGTAAATCCTGATTATCAAGAGCCTTTTCATTTGCTTCCCCTTTTACTTAATTGCTAGTTGTGCTTCTATAGAGAAATCAAGAGAACATAGAGGGACATATATCATTCTTTAGTTGAGTGTTAAGGGATGCAGAAATAAAACATAATATTATGGAGAAGAAGGTCTATACTTTGGGAAAAGCACTAAAGGATTTTAGATTTTATATTCTGCAATCTCAAATTACTACTTATGTTCTAACACTATTGTTAAAGAGGTGTTGACTCAGAGTCACAATGATGGAAAAGGAGGGAAATGGATTGAAAAAATCTAGGAATATGATATGGATATTAAGCCAACTAAGATGGTTAAATGACAAGGTTGAGTAAAAATTTTAACATAAGCTAATGATCAAGCTATGGGAATCAATTTGTTGGCCTAAGTTACTAAATCGAAAACAAAAGAAGAATAAGGTATGATTAAAGAACTTGATAAAAAGAATAAGTATAAATCTATTTGTTCTCAGTGGTATAAAGATATTATCAATTATATTTGTTTCCTTAACTATCCTTCTTCTTTAGACAGAACAGAATATAAGCATATCTGAGTTAAGGTTCAAAAATATATAATAACAGATGGGAATTTATATTGGAGATATATAGAAAGTATCTCCTTGCTCTATTTAATTGAAGAAAAAATTGCAGAAATTGTAAATCAATATCATGGATGCCTCTGTGATGGTCACTAAAGTTGTAAAGTTGCAACCCATAAAACCTTGAAGGCTAATTTCTTTTGGCCCTCTCTATTTTCTACTATTCACAAAGTTGTAATAAGTTGTGAGAAATTCCAAATATTTGTTGATAAGATGAAATTAGCACCATTACCCTTGATCCGTGTAGTTTTGAAAGAACCATTTCGACAATGTGGTTTGGATTTTATAGGTAAGATAAATCCACCCTGTAGTGGATATAATAGAGGTTTTTTGGGAGGGATTGATTAGTTCACTAAGTGGCTAGAAGTTGTTTAAATGAGGAGATCTAATGATCCAGTGGTAATAAAATTTCTAGAAGGCAATATTTTTTCACTAAGTTTCGTTGTCCTAAGAAGCTAGTAACAAACAATGCACAAGTCTTTGGATCAGCAAAGTTGATTCACTTCTACTAGAAATATAATGTGATATTGGCTCATTCTACCACCTATCACCCACAGGGAAACATGATGGAATAATATTCCAATAAGTCTCTAGTGAATATTCTTAAAAAGACTATTGTAGAAGATAAGAAAAACTAGGATACAAAGTTGAAATTTTCCTTATGGACCAATAGAGTTACTACTAGAAGGTTGACTAGGAAGTCACCTTTGGAATTAGTATATGGAATAGCTGCTTTAATTCCCAGCCAATTAGTAAAACATATTGTGACACTTATTCAAGATTTTCAGTGAGAAACAAATTCACTCACAAGGAGGATGAATCAGTTGGTAGAATTGAATGAAAGTAGAGAAAGGGTAATGCAAAATCTTATCAATTACCATGAGAAAAGGAAATTAATATTTAACAGGAAAGCTAGAGATATTATTTTCAACCTCCAGACTTGGCTCTACGTTGGGATTTGAGAAGATAAGAGAAAGGAAAGCATAGAAAATTTGATGCTCTTTGGTATAGTCCCTTCAAGATTGCAGAAGTCAGAACAAATAACACCTCAATTTTGGAAAATTTGGACAGTGAACGTATACAACTGCTAGTTAATGGGAACTACTTGAAGCACTACTTCCAGTATTGACTTCAGTTATTATCTTCATTGTATATATCAATATGATCATCGTGAATATTTGATGAGCCTTTCGTTGAAGTGTTTCAAGCTATAATTTTACTCCATGTTGAAGGTGAAGGCACTAATTTTCGGTTCTTAGTATTTTAACACAAAACAATATCCCCAGGTGGAGCTAGTTGTTGTAGCTCGTTTAAATTTTATATGTGTTTAGGAGAAATGTATAAATATGTATCAATTTCAAAAAAATATAATATAAAAATATAAAAATAAAAGAGAAGAAAGAAAGACAAAAAAATTGTTTGATGGTCGATAAATTTGTTTTAATAACATTTTATCCAAGTTTTAATGTAAGTAGGTGGACCCTAGTCAACAACACCATGTTGGGGTTTAAATGTCGAGAAGATTCATGAGTGTGATGGAATAAAGGAGTGGGGCCTATAGGATGGAGAAAACATGATGAAACTACATTCCCAACAGTTAGCTCTCCAATCCCCTCATATAACGTTTCAATGGTATTTCAAATCAATAGAACTATGGTTGAGGTTGGCTGCAAGGGGAATTTGATAGTTTTCTACTGTACTGGAATCTACCCCGATATGACATTGCGATGTGAGTGTGTTTCATCAACAAGTGAGTGGGTGTTTGTATATTAACCATTTATCATTGCACTATCACCATTTTCCTTTTTCCACCTCATCCTCCACAGCAGTCCTCACTTCATCCATTTGATCACCAACATATTTCTCTATTCTTTCAAAATTTCCATTAATTCCATTTACCATATGTTACTTTATTTTTTCGTAAAATCCCATTTAATATACATTTCCTTAATTGTTGTCTATTGTTCTTGTTGTCAAGAAATCAAGTTGCATAGGTTGGAAATCTAGCTTTCATCACCAGCCATCGTCCTGATGTCTACACAAAGTCTCAACATTCATAATTTGGGGAAATGCCAAAGAAGGCCACAATCATAGGTTCTACTTTCCATATTCCTCTAATGGATACTGATAGAGATATTTTTGACCGAGTTTTTTCAATGAATTGTATAGAAGTTTATCATCAAATTTTGTTTAACCAAGCTAAATCGACTGCATATGTTGTTTTTATTAGGCTTCATGTCCTAGCTACCATGATTCCCCATACTTATTTCTTGCTTGAGTTTATAAATTGGCTTGTATTTTCCCTTTACCCTAAAAAATGTTTCGTTATGAATAAATTAGGGAAAAATGTTGTTCAAGTGATAACCTTGTTAATTCAACAAAATTTATGTTTTCTAGTTGCAAATTATTACACTATATTCTCATAAGAAGCTCTGATTTCATCTTTTCAAGACTTGTCTACTCCTAATTATGCTCAACTTGATTTCTTTTTAATGCCTACTAGAAAAACTCACATGTGGAGGCTTCTCATTTTCCTCTAGATACTTTTGTTGAAGAAGTGAGACATGTCCTACAAATTTGAACTAAAATATTAGAAAAATAGCACACAAACATTGTTGATAAAGTTTTTTTAGGAATTTTTAGTTTGATGATGAACCCAGAAATAGTCTTTGACATACCTACCTTCTAGGAAAAAATGGTAAATTCTCAATTAACAAATGTTCCCCTCATTGGTTTCTTTATATTTCCATCTCTTGTTACATATATCTTTTTGTATGCTCATGTGGAAATATTCATGGATCTAGGGCTGAATGTCATGGACCCTCATAAAAACATGTAGTCAATGATATTTTGGACTAATGTTATAAGAAGCACTCAAAATGGCCAAGGATTGGTGCATTTTTCTCTGTGTTCCCTCTAAGTTGTTTATTCAATTTTGAATAGTTATCCTCCTCCTTGTTTTTTAACAATGATCGAGTCTTTAATTCAACTCAGTAAAGATGTCAAAGTTAGTGATTGGTTTCAATTTAAAGATTATTTAGCGATCATATTATATGTAGTAGATATTGCCCCTTTCAGTCTTCCAACTTTTGTACCTATGAGATTGTTTTCGCTGAAGTTCATTAGAAAAAGATTAAACATAGATAAAATACACTTTGTGCTAGCAAAGAAGGGGTACTTGTTTAAATTATCAAAGATAGTGGGACCTTTCACTGTAAAAAATAGGCAAGTTACAGGAGAAGTGCAAAGATTACATGAAGAGTCAGATTTACAATTGGGTGAAAAACGGGCATATGACACACATCACATTATTTCAAACATGACGGTAGAAAATTCTTATGCTCCCTTTATTCATGAAGCCAAACCAAATATGGATAAACTACATAATGGAGATTAATCTAACTTATCAAGAGCTATGGAAACTGAGACTCCTTATCGGAGTGACAAGAATTTGAAAAGAAGCAATGTGGATGCCATTCACTTAGAAGATGAAACAAACAAAAACTCAAAGAAGACTATGTTGTTTGAAGGTGGAAGTTCATTATAGTTTCAAATAGAGTTAGGAGAAGTTGTTTGTACACCCTCTTATCCTTTTCCAGAAGATACTAGCCAGAATTTAGTGGCAATGATCAAACATATGTATTTAGAAATTGAATAAAGAAATAGGAAGGTCACGGAAAATATGGAATCCTAGGTGGAGACACAATTTGCTTCAGATTATCAAACTAGGCTTATTTCAACTATGGATCTGGAGATAAATTAGCTTAAATTATCTTTCTCTCACCCTTCTGCCTTATGTGTATATTCTTCTTCTGATTTTAGTTTTGTCACCTTGATAGTGGATGGAAGGGATACTCCTCTACCTGACAAAATTAATTTGCTTAAGAAAACTGGCGAATTAATTTATAGTGATTTGAAGAAGACCTCTGTGGTTTCTAGTAGTGAAGAAACTCTATTGGAAAATGTGGTGAATCAATTAAAATTAGAAAAATATAATTCAAGAGCCTTAGTCACTCATGTTAATAAATTTACACAGACAGATAAATTATTACTGAGATTTACCAGTATTTACAGAGAGGAATAATAAAACAACCACAAAAATACACATAAATATTATACACATAATATTTATCTAGGAAAACCCTAATTCTGAGGAAAAACCCAACCCAATGACATCTCATTAGCATTAGAAAAAGCTCTAGGCAATCCATCCAAGTGAGTCTTCAACACTGACCTTTAGGCCTCTCTTACAATGAAGTATTCCCAGCCTTTTATAGCCTCCATTTCATGCAATACCATAGACCATAATAC
Organism: Pinus taeda; assembly: GCA_000404065.3. Classification (NCBI taxonomy): domain Eukaryota; kingdom Viridiplantae; phylum Streptophyta; class Pinopsida; order Pinales; family Pinaceae; genus Pinus; species Pinus taeda. The sequence continues at coordinate 13,864 of APFE030447898.1, read as the reverse complement.
CACGGCTACACCATACCATGTGCCCAAAACCACTACTATTTAATTAGGCCAACCTTGAAACAAACCCCGAGTCAATTTTACCTAACAATTCCCCCCTTAAACTTGACTTAGGATTCCTTGACTAAATCCATCCAAAACCTGGTAAGTAACCTGGTAAGTGAGACAATACTGCTCACTCCAGCCCTTACCCACTTAGATGCTTTTCCTGGGGATTTGATAACCCGACATCCCCCAATTACCATGGTCTAGCCCAGGATTTATCAATAATTACCCAAGGGTACACATGCCTTACTAGGTCTTACAACAATATGCCCATTTACATGCAAAATAAAAATTTCACTCCATTATAATAATCTTTTTTGTTTACCCTTATTGTTGTCTTTGTACATATGACATCAATGTCCATATAAAAATAACCCATCTACCAAATTACATGGGCCATCAATTGCTTTAACCATTTCAGGGACATGGTTCATCAATTAATTAATCAACACGCACATATCCTCCTCATCCACTGAATCTCTCATGACCCAATACTTTGCAGCTTTGCTTCACAATCTATGGCTTTTGATTGAGATCTGCAAGACAAACTTAATTATCTCTCTATCTACCAAGCCAATACAAACCCTTGGTAACAAGAAATGCCCTTCTGAAGATGAACAAGCTCTGATACCAGTTGTTAAGAAATTTATGGTAGAGAGATAAATTATTACTGATATTTACCGAGATTTGTAAAGAGAAATAATAAAATAACCAAAAAAAATACCCATAAATATTATATGCATAATATTTATCCAATAAAACCCCAAATCCGGGAAAAAACCCAACCCAATCAGATCTCATTAGCATTGGCCAAATCCTTGGTCAATCTGGCCAAGTGAGCCTTCACCGCTCACTTCCAGGCCTCTCTTACAATGAAGTATTCCAAGCCTTTTATAGGCTCCATTTCATGCAATACCACGTATCATAATACCATGGATACATTATACCATGTGCTCCAAACCACTACTATTTAACAAGGTGAACCTTGACTCAAATCTCAAGTCAATTTTACCTAACAATTTCCCTGTTAAAGTTGACTTGGGGTTACTTGACTAAATCTAGCCAAAACCTACTAAGTGAGACAATCTCGCTCACTCTAGCCCTTACACCCCAAATTTTTTATTGGGGATTTGATAACTCAACACCCCCCTATTACCTAGGTTTAACCTAGACTTTACTGGTAATTACCTACGGGCATGCATGCCTTACCAGGTCTTACAACAACATGCCCATTTACATGCAAATTAAAAATTTCACTCCATTGTAATATATATAGATATATATATATATAATATATATATATATATATATATATATAATATATATTACCCTTGTTGTTGTCTTTGTAGATATGACATCAATGTACATATAAAAAGAACCCATCTATCAAATTGCATGGGTCACTAGTCTTTATAACCATTTTAGGTGCATGGTTCATCAAATTAGTTAATCCATGTGCACATGTCCTCCACATCCACTGAATCTCTCATGACCCAATAGCGTGCAGCTTTGCTTCACAATTTATGGCTTTTGATCCAAATCTGCAAGTAAAAATTAATTATCTCTCTATCTACCAGGCCAATACAAACCCTTGGCAACAAAAAACATCCTTTTGAATCCAACTTAACTCTGATACCATTTGTTAAGAAATTTAGAATAGAGAGATAAATTATTACTGATATTTATAGATATTTACACAGAGGAATAATAAAATAACCAACAATAATACACATAATATTTATCCATGAAAACCCCAAATCCAAGGAAAGACCTTGGCCAATCCAGCCAAGTGACCTTAACCACTCACCTCTAAGCCTCTCTTACAATGAAGTATTCCCAACCTTATATAGGCTCCATTTCATGCTATGCCCAGGACCATAATACCATGGGTACGTTGTACCATGTGCAATCCATACACAAAACCATAGGTCGGTCTACCCACCTAATATACGGTCTAAAAAAAAAATTCCTGGGGCATTGCCCCCGACCCAGTAGAGGGGGGCTACCACCCCCCTAAAACTTCCCAACATGGGGGGATGCTATGCTCAGTGCAATGAAGAGGACGCTCCAACCCCCCTCTAACCCCATGGTTAAACCACTGGGGCTAGTCATGGAAATAATATAACACAACCCAACATTCTCCCACCTATTTTTTTATTTCCACAATGGGGCCACACAAGAGATTAGTCATTGATCCACCCCTACAACACCCATTGTTTCTCTACACCAAGAGAACTTCTCAAAGCTCACAGATTTTATCAATGCATTTGTAGTATTATTCAAAGTTTCAACGTTTACCAGCAACACCTTTTTGTCTTCTACCATATCCCTCACAAAGTGATATTGAACATCAATGTCCTTTCTCTTTGAATGATAAGAAGGGTTCTTCGCCAATAAAATTTCACTTTTCCTATCACAAGCTATCCTTATAGCTCATTGTATCAAGCCCATACTTCAACACAATCTTTGCAACCAAACTGCTTCCTTGCTTACATTAGTGGCTCCCATGTATTTTTCCTCTATAGTGGACAGTGCCACTACATATTGTCTATTACTCATCCAAATGACTGCACATCCAAATAGGTTAAATACATACCCACTTATAGATCTTCTCTAATCTAGATCTCCAGCCAAGTATCCATCAAGAAAGCCACGAATGTCCAAAAATATGTCCAATCTTGGTCTTCCTTGATAGCACAAACCATAATCACTAGCACCATGCAAATACTTGAAAACCCGCTTCACTGTTGTCCAAAGCTCCTTCCCTAGGTTTGACATATTCCTGCTCAATAATTCCATTGCATGTGCAATGTCTAGTCTGGTACAGACCATTTCATAAATCATACTACTATCTACACTTGCATCTGGAACATGGGACATGTCCTCTTCCTATTCTTGTGTCTTGGGACGTTATTCAACAGATAAATTTACACCTAGACGAATAGATACCTTCACTGGTTTACTATTCTACATATTAAACCTCTACAGTATTGTATCAACATAATTCCTCTAGCTTAACCTATTCTTCCTCTTTGCGCGATCTTCTTTAATTTCCATGCCCAAAATATAATTTGTAGCACCAAGATCTTTCATGTCGAATTTGGAGGACAATTTGGTCTTCAAATCCTCAATAATTTCTTTAACATTTCCAACGAGCAACATATCGTCCACATACAAGACCAAATAAATAACATGGTCATCAATTAACTTAAAATACACAGTGATCTGCTTTGCTTTTGGTGAATCCAAGTCCCCGTATAAATGTATCAAATTTCTTATACTGCATCCTTGGTGATTGTTTTAACCCATATAAAGACTTTTTTAACTTGCATACCAGTTCTTTCTTACACTTCACTATAAAGCCTTCAGGTTGCTTCATGTAGATCTATTCTTCTAGATGATCGTGAGGAAATGTTGTCCACACATCCATCTATTATACCTCAATATCAAAAGCCGCTGCAACAAATAAAAACAATCTAATTGAAGCTACCTTCGGAACAAGAGAAAAAATATTACCAAAATCAATTCTTGGCACTTGGGAATAACCTTTTTCTTCCAACCAACCTTTGCATTTCTCCACCTTTCTTTCTACATTCATCTTCCTCTTGAACACCCATTTTCTGCCAATGTGTTTCCCTCCAGTGGGAAACTCCACAAAATCCAAAGCTTCATTTTTGTGCAAAGATGCCATTTCATCAGCCATGGCCTCTTTCCAGAATTTGTCATCCTCGTAACCTACTGCTTCCTTCATAGTTTTGGGATCATCATCAGTAATAGATAAAGAAAAATTTGAATAGAATGTAGATGGACTATAAGTTTCTAGCTTCCTTCTTTCTTGAACTGACCTTCTCACAACCAGAGATTGTGGCTCTTCATCTTCTGATTCTTCTTCTACTGTAGAGTTTGATTCTTCCTACTTTAGCTCAAACTCTATCTTCTCAAGTTCCTTTGGTAGGAATTCATGTTTAATAACATATTTTGCCTCTCTAAACACCACATCTTAGATGTACAAAACCCTTTTTGTTACTAGGTTTCAAAGCTTATAACCTTCTAAACCATCCTTATACCCAATAAAGATGCACTTTTCAGATTTACTATCCAACTTTTTTCTTTTATTCTTTGGAACATGTACATATGCATCACATCCAAATACCCTCAGATGTGAAAGAGAAGTTTTCTTACCATTCCATAGCTCTTGTGGAGTTTTATCCTCCAAAGTTGATGATGGTGATCTATTGACCACGTAACATGCAGTCTTGACTGCCTCTTCCAATAATTTATGTTCTAACCTGACACCAGTGAGCATGCTTCTTACCCTTTCTATCTATGTCTTTTTCATTCTTTCTGCAACTCCATTTTTCTTAGGTGTGTATGGAGTAGTCTTCTGTCGTGTTGTACCACACTTCTTACAAAACTCTTCAAATTCCTTCTTGCAAAACTCTCCACCATTATCTATCCTCAACACCTTTATCTTCCTCTCTATGTTGTTCTCCACTAGAGCCTTAAATTCTTTAAACCCGTCAAAGACTTCAGATTTCTTCTTGAGGAAATATATCCATGTATTCCTTGGGAAGTCATCTATAAATGATACATTATACACATACTTACCCAGTGAAGGATCCAACATAGTTCCAAACACATCACTGTGCACAAGCACTAATATTTCTTTCACCCTCTTACCACCAAAGGGGAAACTGATCTGATTCCGCTTCCCATATACACAATTTACACAAAAATCAAAATACAAAGAGCTATTAGACATGCCTTCTACCATACCTTTACCATGAAGCATTCGAAGGTCGTTCCCTCCAATATGTCCAAGCCTTTAATGCCATAGCTTGGTGTTTTCTTCAGAGACCACTAGATATCTTGCTCCACTTTTAGGAACCACAAAATTTTTGCACCCATCAATAGCCGTGCTACCTTATAGATTATACAGAGTTCCAATCCAAACACCCTACATCAATACCAGTGCTCCCCAAATCCTCTTGCAGGTATCTCTCTCGAAAATTATTTTTACACTTGCATCATCCAACTTGGTTACAGAGATCAAATTTCTTGCCAGTGAGGGAATATGTAGAACACACGAAAGTGTTCTAACCCTTCCACCTTGCAACTTCAACTTGACTTTTCCATGACCAACGATTCTAACCTTCCTATCATCCCCTAAGAAGACATCACCACCATCATATTTCTCATATTCGCAGAACCACACCCCATGTCGAGTGAAGTGAAAGGATGCAACTGAGTTAATCAACAATGCGTCATGACCTACATGTGTACTTGAGGAAGAAGTCAAGTACAGATCCCCAATTTCATCTAAGGTGTTTTTCTCCTTTGCAGAAGGATCATCATCAGATCTGTTTCCTTTCTCAACATCTTTAGATTTACACTCCCGTTTGTAGTTCCCTGCCTTTCCACATTTCCAGCTCACCTTTATAGGTTTTCCTAGAGATTTAGATCTCCCTCTAGATTTAGATCTCCCACTCGAGGAAATATTATTTTTCTATTCTCAAACGGTCCTCATACAGAAAAACCATCACCATTTTAGCTTTCCATATTTTTTGTCTCATCTCCTCCATCAGCAAGGATGAGACTATTTCATCAAACTGCAAGGTAGTTGCATTGTTACCTATTACAACAACCAGACTATCCCACGAATCTTGTAGACAACAAAAAAATTGACGCAATTGTCTTCATCTGAAATTTTAATATCAGCGGATAATAACTGGCTTACTACAATATTAAATGTGTTTAGATGCTCTTTCATCGAGTCTCCATCTTTCATCGTTAGGTTATGCAACATTTTCTATAGGAACAATTGATTAAGCAAAGACTTAGATTGGTACGAAGTCCCTAAGTTGTCCCACAAAGCCTTCACCATAACTTGCCCTTATACATTGAGCAATACTGAAACTAAGACACACAATCGTATTATGCTCTTTGCCTTCTGATCCAACTTCTTCCATTCTTCATCGAACACCGTCATTGGTTTACTACCTAGATCTAGTGTGATCCACATATCTTTATCCACCCACAGAAACTCCATCTTGAGTTTCTACAACTCAAAACTTTGACCATTAAATTTCTCTATCTCTATCTTTCCACTACTCATCATCTTCTTTCACCACAAGGATCGATCGCACAAATATCCCACTGAACAGGGTCTACCATAGGCCTGAGAATAACCCCTTAGTAGCAAAGGCATCCCTTAGAAGCCAAAACAACTCTGATACCAAATGTAGGTTTTAACACTGTATCGAAATTACCTGCGTATGAATTCTAAAGAAAGAAAATAAACAATGGTGAGAGAATAACACATAAAAAAAAAATTCCCCTGGATCCCAAAACCAGGACTACCAAATTGATTTTTCATTATGTTTCTTTCAATGTTACAATACATATATATATACATGTCAAAGCATCCATTAACCCTAGATTAGAACATAACTGTAGTTCCCTTGACCGTATCTATAAAATACCATGGACCGAAAACCATCACGCCCAAAACCGAATCAGACTATTTCAATTGTGAGTGAACCTATTCCTATTTATGTTATCTAGCTCATTCATTTTTGTTTTGAGTAGGAAGTTCCTTTTCTCCTCCTTCTAATTTAAATATGGTTATCCCATATTTCATTTTGAACAAATATGCACCTCTAAACATACCTCATCCAATGAATGCAATGCCCAAAGATTATTTAAAATTATTGCCTATATTTACATGGGAGGATGAAGTAACAGTTGAAAAGAATGATGCTTCATTTTTTGTATTTGTTCAAAATCTGAATGTCAAATATCCGGATGGTGTAATGAGATTGTTTGTTTAGTCACTAGATGGGGAAGAAAGGAAGTTTCTTAAAACACTTCTTACCATTTCTATTAATACTTGGGAATATTTAGGAAAACAATTTACACAGAGATACAATGAAAATAAGGATCATGGTTATTTATTAACTCTGTTCAATGCAATAAAAAGAAAACATGAAGAAGATGTGAATGAATTCATTAAGAGATTTAATAAATTGTATATTTGTTTTCCACAAGTAATTAATCCACCTCTTGTAGAAGCCAAAGTAGTATTTGTAGGGGCATTTGATTTTGATTTTGTTTTCATTCTAAGGGAGAGGAGATCTTTTACTTTATACCAAATACAAATTGTTGCACTAGAGATCGAAGCCAATTTACCTACTACAGGGAAAAGCAAGCCAAAAGAACAAGTTCAATATAATGTCAAGGGAAAAAGAAGAAGAAGTAAAGGTTGCTAGTCAGGAAAAGAATTCTCATGAGCAGAAGATCGATTAAATGACTAAGGTCATTAAAACTCTTTCTAACAAGTTAGTGAAAATGGAATTGGAGAGCAAAAATGCACCAAGATAGTTTCAGCAAGGTCAAAATAGAAATTTCAATCCTCAATTTAGGAGGCAACCACTAAAAATTATGTAGAGAGAAAGAAGAGATCAGGCTCAAAGACAACCATGTCTGTACATTAAGGATGGGATAGAGGAAGTAGTGGAAGAATCCCTTAAAGAACAAGAAAATAAAATTTCTACATTACATGATGAAATAGAAGAAAATGTTATAAAAGATGATTTTAATTCATATTTTCAAGTCTCTCTAGAACATGAAGAAATTGAAGAGTATTATAAGAATTTTTCAAATTTTATGCACACAGAGTTGCATAAAAAATACTATCTTCGATCTAGAAAAAGGTCAAGGCTCCCAAAGAGTGCAGAGGAGAAAAAATATAATATAGTACAACAGAAGTCTCTAGGACAAGTTGATAAAGGAAAGCAACAAGTTGAGGGAGTCCCAAAAGTTATACTTCAACAAGGAGAAAGTATGCTACGTAAATTTGTTTAACAACCTATTGTCAAAGAGATGATTCCCATTAAGAACTTTAATGATGGGGAGCAATTAAAAACAACAAAATTAAGTCAGTATTTTGATGTAATAAAAGATTTAGAGAAGCTTAAAGTTCCAATGCCTTCAACAGAGCTAGTAAATACTCTTAGATATAAGAAGCAGGTTTCTGAGTTTATGAATATTTCTCAAGATAATCATTCAGTAAATGAAATTACTTTGTATGAGGAGAGACCATCAACGATGTTTGGTCATCATGTAGAAGAAAAAGATACCTCTAGACCTCCTTTCTATATTTCTTTGCTTACGGATACCTTTATATTTTATAATTGTATGTTAGATTCAGGAGTGTCTCATAATTTAATGGCACTATCAGTTATGAAGCAATTGAACATGTAGATTACAAGGCCCTATATTATTTTGATTCAAGGAAGGTAAAATGCCTATGATTGACTAAAGGTTTGGTGGTATCATTGGCTCAAATTCCTACTAGGATCATTGTAATCGACGTGGTTATTATAGATATTCCAACCTCTTTTGGAGCGTGTCTCTCCATATTTTGGGGATCCAAACTCGGATGACTCCTTAAATTAGATTTTTCTTATGCTATTATTCCAGTTTTTGGTGGAGAAGAAAGAAGATTGTATCAGGAGACCAGGTTTGTGAAAGCTATTATGAAGGGGGTTTAACTAATTCTCCTGTTTATAGTGATGAATATGATGACTTTTCCTTATATATGTTGCATGAGTCCCCATAAATTGCTAAAGATATATAAGTGCAACTCCCTTCAACAATTAAGAGCAAGGAGCTAGTAGCCAACGACGTTTGGAAGTTATATGTTGATTGTGCTTATTTGAAAGAAGGGAATGGAGCATGAGTTCTTCTGCTTTCTCCTAAAGGCCATATGAGTCCCTTATCTTATAAAATAGAATTTTATTCTATAAATAATGCTACTAAATATGAAGCTTTGATTCTTGGTTTACAAGTAGCAAAGAATTTTGGAATTCAATGCATTTCTATTTTTGGAGATTCAGATTTGGTTATAGAGAAAATCAAGAATCAATGTTAAGGAAAACATCCAAGACTAAACATGTATAGAAATGAAGTGTCGGGTTTGGTAGATAACTTCTTTTATGCTTTTAATATACAATCCATTAGGTATGAAGTAGAAATGAGATACAAGCCATCCATTCCAGAGAATGTGAAATATTGGCAAGTGTTTGAACATGTAGAACAATTCAAATTATTTTTGGAAATGGTAGGTGAATTTTCAAATTTGGAAATTGATCAAGAGGATGATCCTAAAGAGTTTCAAGAAGAATAACTAGACATAAAATTGTCATTAAAAGATTCTGTTAGAAATGAAAAGATTGTGGGGTTGAAGAATAATGTCATTCCTAAAGGTTTGGTACCTGTGGAAAGATTTTTAAATTCAAATGACATTGTTGTCCATGTACATAAAACAAATTTAGAAGAGGATCTTGAAGATTGCAACCTTGGAACAGAACACCAACCTAAGATGGCGAGGTTGGCAAAGGATGTTCCAAGGGACTTCAAACAGAGGTATGTAGAGATTTTCATGAATTATATTGATATATTTTCATGGTTTTATGGGGATTTGAAGACATATGATATTATAATCATCCAACATAAAATTCTTTTGAAGTTCGGGATTAAACCATACAAGAAAAAATTGAGATAGATAAGCCTATTATTGTTGCCATCAATTGAGAAGGAAGTCAATAAGTTGTTCCAACATAAAATAATTTTTCCTATGAGATATTCTAAGTGGGTGGCTAATTTAGTGCCTGTGACAAATAAGAATGGGGAAAGTAGATTATATATTGATTTCCAAAATTTAAACATGCCATCGTTAAAGGACAATTATCTTCTTGCTAAAATGGATCATGTCTTACAAAAGGTAAAGGATATTCAAGATTGCTGATGATTTATGGATTATCTAGTTATAATCATATTTTGGTCTAACGAGAAGACCAAAAGAAGACGACATTTACTACTCCATGGGGCACTTTTATGTATGCTAAAATTCCTTTTTGATTAGTGAATGTCGAGGCTACCTTCCAGAGGGCTATGAATATAAACTTCGTAGGTGAAAAAGAGAAATTTGTGGTAATGTATTTGAATGACATTACCATTTTCTCTAAGTCAGATAAAGAACAATTAATGAAATTACAACTCGATTTTGAAAGATGCAGAAGCTATGGTTTATCATTAAAGCCAATTAAATCTCATTTTGCTTTCAAAGAAGAAAATTTCTTGGTTCATATTGTTTCTAAATAAGGGGTTAGGATAGATCCAAAAAGAGTTGAAGCAATAAAATATATACCTTTTCAAGGGAGTAAAGAGGAGATTCAAAGTTTTTTTGGGAAGAATAATTTTTTTAAGAAGATTTGTACAAAATTATGCAAAAATTGTTAAGGAAATTACTGATATGTTGAAAACGAATGCAGAACTGAAGTTGACTACAACAACCAGGAATATTTTGCTCAGATCGAAGAACATTTTTAGGAAGGACCTGCATTGGAAAGTCTTGATTATCAAAATAATTTTCAAACATTCTCATTTGCTTCCCATTTTATTTTGGCAGTAGTGCTTCTACAGAGAAATTAGGAGAACATAGAGCAACTTGTCTCATTCTTCATGGAAGTGTTAAGGGATTAAAAAATAAAATATAATGTTCTGGAGAAGTAGGCCTATGGTTTAGTAAAAGCACTAAAGGCTTTTAGAGTTTATATGTTGAAATCTCAAATTACTTCTTAGGTTACTAATGTTGTTTTTAAAGAGGTGTTGACTCAGAGTGACAGTGATGGAGAAAGAGGGAAATCGATTGCAAAAATATAGGAATATGATATCGATATTAAGCCAACTAAGTTACTGAAAGGAAAAGGTTTAGAAAAAAGCTTCAAAGAAGCTAATCATCGAGCTATTGGAATAAATTTGTTGGTCGGAGTTATTGTATCCAAAATAGAAAGGTATAATAGCAAATATCCAAAAGGAACTCGAATAAATGTATTTTTTGTTTTGTAATCCTGCAACCTGCAATCAAAGAAAAATTAAATATAGTATTTCTGCACGTATTTGTGAATTATGAATTCGTGCAATACAAAAAATAAAAAATGAAAAGAGAAAGAATAACTTAACTATCAAAATGTATGAACTTGATGTATGAAACAAGATTTTTGTTTGCTGGTCATAGCTCTTTTATCTCAATAATAATGTTGTTAACTGTTAAAGTAAAAATACCTCAAATGCAATTTTTCTTAAATTGAAAACTGTAGATGATATGTTTTGCATGTATTCCTGAAGGCTTGTCTTAGAAATAACTGGGCAATGTTCTTTTAGTTGTGCCATCTACAACATACAATTGATTTTGCAATTATCTATTTCCAGTGTGCATTCAACACTTTGCTCAGAGTTAAATGTTGTGTCATCTTTACAGGTTGTGCATTTATCTGTGGTTGGATGAACAAGTTGTTTTCATTTACTGCAAATCCACTTAAAAGGAGGAGAGAAAACATTTTTGGATTTTAACACTCCTTCGATCTGTGCTTTTTTTTTTTTTTCTGGGAAAATTGAATTGTTTGGTCCAATATGTATCATCACAACCCAAGATTATGTACACCAAACTAAAACTATTGTTAGTTGAAAAAAGAAGTTATTAGTAAATATACATGTGTTCTTGACATTACAAAAGACAATAAATGTGCGCTTTCAAATTCATCATTCAATGGCTCAAAAAAAGTTGATGATCGAGAGTGTTGATTCCCTTTCATGTCATTTTTGACAATTTTTTGAACAAATAGAGTGGAGTCACCTTTGATGCCAACTCATACAGTATTTTGAAAAAATGCTCTATATGGCTATCATTAAATAACAGCTTGAGTGAATCAAGCAACATATTTCTGGTTAAGCATTATATGAAAAAGTAATGAGATAATTGATACCTTGATAACAATGGAAAACAATGATACAACAACATAGTTTATAAGAAATTATTAGATTTTTGTTCAAAATTAACATATAGTTATTCTAGCAGCAGACTTACAATAGCGTTGTCCTCTGCACTTTCACCATCTTTTATATTGAGTTCAACTTGCTTGTTATTTTTCTGTAAGCCTATTACTATTTGTCCTATTGAACCAAATGCATATGTATCACTTGAGACACCAATACTATGTATTGTTGTATCTGGAGTCAGTGTGCATTTTTTGCAAATTTTTGAAGGCAATGTAACTAGCTATGGTTTTCATTATGGCTTTTAATTATAATATTATGTAAAATAAGAAACAAATTATTATTATTCCTTGCATCATGGGTTTCATGAGAAAGATGTGTTTATCATAGGTCAAATAATTCTTCTTGATGTCTTTAGGATTTTATGTCTCAACATAAGCATTATAGAAGTCACAAGCTCAAATATCTACACTCTAAGAAAAATTGCCACTATGCTCGTGCAAGTCAGCTAAATAAAAGACAATGATCACCTTGAATGATACTTTGGCCTAGCTTAAGGCACTCATGTCAGCCTAATATACCAATCTTTATATATACTAATATTATATATATATATATATATATATATATATATATATATATATATATATATAAGGAGTGACGTTGAGTTAAAACAAAAATTCTTCAGATCATCTTAGAACAGTCAGCGAAGAAGATATAATGTAATACACAGTGATAAAGGTTCATACATATCTCAGCAAATTCTGCCTCTTACTTATACATCGTGACATCTCTCGGTGGAGTATGAATATAGCTCTCGGAAGACTATATATATACACAGTGACAACTATTATGAAACCAACTCACAAAATGATAGAAAAGATAGATGAACGCCTTATAAATAAGCCTCTTCAAGGGGGAAAATTTCTTTACATTACACAAGTGAACAATTCGTGGATGATTCAAATGAGAAAAACCTCTTTTCTATATATAGGAGTCAAGGGGTTAGAATATAACCAAGCTGACCTAATAATAATAATATAAAGGCACAAAAATAACAATAGAGGGATTCTATGAGGCACAATAATAGTAACATGCCTCTCTCCTTCAAAAAAGTGATGTCGTCAATGCTTTAGTAGTTTTGGATGCTTCTGTATAAAATTTTCATCCTCCCATGTGGAATCTTTAACGGGTAAGTTCTTCCACATGATGAGATACTCTTAAATTGATCAATTTCGTAGTTCTCAAGTTCTTGTTTCTTTGACTGCTTCAGGTTCGAATATGATTTTCCCTTCATCATCAAGTTCTGACAATATTGTTTGAACTAGAAGCTTGTCACCTATAACCTTCTTTAAGCATGAAATATAGAAAACTGGGTGCACTCTAGAAGCTACAGGAAGCTCCAATTTGTCTGCCATAATACCTATCTTTCCTAAGACCTTGTACGAACCATAGTACTTTGGTGATAATTTATTATCCTTCTTAGCTTTCTTGAGAGGCTGTAGGAATACCCAATCACCTACATCAAAACTTCTTTGGTTGTGATGTTGATCTTCCTTCTATTTCATTCTGTTCTATGCCAAGGTGAGGTTATCCTTTAAGAGCTAGAGAACTTGTTGTTGATGCTCGATGTGATATTCCACTGCTTGAACCTTAGAATTTTCTCTTAAATGAGATGTGATGGATGGTGGATGATATCCAGAAAGTGCCATAAATGGGGTCATTTTTGTTGCAGTATGGAAGGAAGCGTTATACAACCATTCAACCAGAGGAAAAAATTTGACCCATTGTTCCTATTTATTAGATACAAAGAAATGAAGATATCCTTCCAAACATTTGTTTGCAATCTCAGTTTTCCCATCATATTGAGGATGATAATATGAGCTATGAGCTAACTGAGTACCATGACAAGAAAATAATTATGTCCAAAAATTTCTAGTGAAAATGGGATCTCTATCACTTACAATAATCTTTGGGTTTCCAT
>APFE030447881.1:0-14880 GCA_000404065.3 Pinus taeda | reverse complement strand
TGCTCCTTAACTCATTCCTCATCCATTTTCGAGCTCATAGGAGTTTATAAGATAGGGAAACTTCTAGATGACTCCAAAAGATACGAATATTCCCCAAACCCTATGTGAATTTCACTCATTCTTGCCCGGCGCAGGTGAAAGGAAGCCTAAGTGCTCTATAGACCACCTTGGTAGTGGATCTAACTACTCTGCAACACACCTTCATAAGGGCTTACCTACGCTGGTCCCTCTAGAGGCAATTTCTGGATGTCTTCAAGTCATGACACTGTCTGGGAAGAAGGCATTCAGAGGGGTGACTTGTTTAAGGCATGAAGCAACTGAAATTAGGGTTTGATGAGCCCTAAAAAATTGATCTGGATGTTGGGATTTGATGTGCCCAAATGGATTTGTAACAACTGCCCCATAAAGCATGAAGTCGGAAAAATGCCAATGTCAAATGAAATGCTTTATGATGTGATGAGAAGGTATCAAAGTGGAAGGTGACCTGCATAAATTACAATACGTATATCATGATATTTTATTTTACATGAATTTCTGAGGGAAGGCATACCCATTCTCATCTTATAAAATTTCATTACACGTACATAAATAGTCGTCTACAGATATAGACCCATGATCAGAATGACTATTAATGTAAAGCCATTGTACATATGATTTAGTACTCCTGATATCACAGCTCGAATGGATGAAACTAGATCCGGGGTCTTCAATCTCGTTCAACCATTCACTCAAGTATGAGTCTAACCATGTGAATATGTGATCTGTAGTCGAACATGGGAAGACACCATCTGATTACTAGCAGATGGTGTAAACTGTTAACAGATGTGAGAGAAATCACCAATAATGATAATGATCCTCAAGGTACCGTAGTACATTTTGCATTGTGTGAATGGATGATTTGATGTTGAACACCATAAAAAATCTTTCAGTCGAAGGCTATTGACGTATGCCTATCGCCGGAAGCGAGAAACTTGCCATTGATGCATGCAAAGCTCAAGGTCCTGAATGGGTGTTTCTAGGTAAACTTGGATAATGAGCTGATGTTGACAAGAAGCAACTCGTCGCAGGAGGGCCTTGATGTGTCCCACATCAACGACACAAAATGAGTGTAGTGATTTTAGAGATGGAATTTGACTGATTGCACAATGTTCAGGAATGGTGGTCATGAAATTGAAGGTTTATGGTATTGCAAAAGATAGATTTTGACTGGATAAATTCTCTTAAACATGTCGGCGACACTAAAGTGAATTGGTAGCATTGATCCAAAACAAAGTGATGGATGGTATGATATAGACCAACAGTGTGATAACCATCAAGCTAATAACCCAACCTAGATAGTCACGATGACGGAGTAGAAGTGTCATGTTCAAGAGTGACCTGCTACCATAAAGTGGTTTTCCCCATTTTCATTTTCCCCAGTCATTGTTGACCAATACCTCTTTATTTTTATCAAGCTTGAGGAGGATAACATATTCTTGTTTTATAATTTCACCCTTTAGGCGAATCCATCACTATTTGATGTTTTAACAAGTTTAACGACAAAGATAACTTGGTCCTTTTCATGTCTATAGAGTTTGAAAAGGTACAAAAAGAAAAATCCACAAGTTATTTTTCGTAAATAAATCTCTCAAGTTTGAAAAAGCGTAAAATAATACAAGAGAGATATCTTTTCCAATCCCTTAACAAGTTGGAAAGGACAACGACTCGACAATCTTTTCATATTTAGAGAGTTTGAAAAGAGCTTAAAGAGGACTCCAAGGGGGTTCCTTTTTCATTTCTAATGGAGCTCAAAAAAGAGATAAAAGTGTACTCTGTGGTCAAAAGTTCAATCTTACAATCGAGCACATTGAATTTTGCAAATTAGTTGTAAAACCTGCTCAGAACATCACCAAATGGATTAAAAATATATGTTTCATAGGAAAAAATTAGGCAAATACTAATGTTTGGCCTATTAATTAACATGAAATAAACATAAAACAAGTTTTTACCATAACATTTTACCAATTGGAACTTACCATCTAGTTTTGTGCTCTATGCTTAGTTTTTACCCCAAACTTCACCAGCTAATTGCGAAAGATTTTGTGGACCATTTCTCGAGCCGTTTGGACCGGGTAGGAACTATACCTCTCTACTTCCTTTTCAATTCATTCTTTTTTCATTTCATGAAAATTTTAGGGTTTTTTGGGGCCCTTGTGGTTACAGTTTTTTGCCCTGGGATCAGCGTAGGCTTTCTCATTGAAAATTGCACTGAAGAGCACCCAGATAGAATGCTAGATGCTCTACAGCACATTATCTCTGTGCCTGGGCTGTGCTGGGAAAATTTACCAAGTTTGTTTTATATGTTAGCTCCAAAATTTGTCCTGTTTTTTGCATGGAAAGGATCCTAATTTAGCTTATGATTATGTTTCAGGCTTTCATTGGATTAGAATGTTGATTACATGGTGAGAAAGAGAGCATGAAGAACAAGACATGGTTGCCTTAAACGACCCAGTTACAGTTGAGGCCCTCTTAAATTGCAGGTTACTCAAATACTTTAAGTTGTCCAGAATGAGGCAACAAATAGAACTATTGCAGTTCCTTGTTCGTGCATGGGTTCTGATAGATCAGAAATTTCACATTAGGGACAAGATGGTCCCTATTACCATTGAGGATATTTACTTTCTTACTAGACTGTCGAGGCCCAGTGACCCCATCTCACTTTTTGGATTTGCCCATGGAGGTGAATCGGTGAGAGATTACATCAGACATTTTTGGTGGGCAGGTACGTAGCCTAGCAAGGATGGGAAAATAAACAACAGGGATGTAAGTGATTTAAGAATGATCCTCTTTATGATCAAGAAATTAGCTGGCAGTGTGACAATACATCCGACGAACAAATCTTATATGCAGTATGCACTGGAGTGTCTAGAGCCAAAAGTTTTCAATTGGTGTGAGGTTGTACTTTCGCTGCTAAAAGAACAACTAACTAAGGTAAAAAGTGGTAAGACGAAGAATTTCTGCTATGGTTCGATATTATTTTCTTTTTCCCTAGATAAAATCCCATTGATGCAACCACAACATGTATCACTGGGTGTGGTTAGTCCTAGAGATCCACGTATGCAAAGGTGGGTTGAATTGATGGCTCGACATGCGGATCAGTGAAAAATCATTTTCTCCCCTATATTTTTCAGTTGGCTTGAGTGACAACATGTTGTTATCGAGAAGCATCCATACTCAGGGATGAATTATTGTGGAGATTCGAATTTGGTTCTACCAGTTGGATCACAATGGGGTGTTATGGGTAAGTTGTTTGGCCAAAGTGTTTTTTGATTTTTCAAGTTTCTACATGTTTTTTGTGTGTTTTTAATGTTTCCAAGACTAAACTAAAATTACTCTTATGCATACAGATGTGGGTACTATTCGACCTGCGGTACACCAACAAGTTGCAAGTGGACCAGCACAGAGAAACATCGGGAGAGAAGTTCTCCAGGACTTGGATCTGGACGAAACTTTAGCAGAGTTGCAAGATCATATAGAGGGACTAACCCTTGGTATTCCAAATATCTAGATCAAGGAGTTACCTATGAGGTTGTAATGCCACACTATTGGTGTTCCTAACCGTTGGGCGAGGCTTTTGCGTATGATAACACAGGATATGACTTGTTATCATGAGCACCACTAGATCTACTTAGGATATTTTGTATGCATTTTTGAGTTTTTGGGTCAGATGACCAAATGTGTCTTGGGCAAAAATTTTGTAAAAACTTTTAAAACACCTATCTATTTTACTTTTAGAGTTTTTTATGGTTATATGCAATCTTATCCAACTGATGATGTGAATTGAAAATATTACTTTTACATGTGTTGCAAATGTCTATTTAACACATAATTCGCTAGAGAGTCAGTTAATGTGTTAAGATTTCTGAAAATATGTTGATATTGAATGTGTTCATTCTTTCCAAAATACGAACTCTAAGGAACATATGAAAAATTGTTGGATTTCAGATATTATAAATGTTTGTTAGTTGTAGTACAACGAGTTGCGAGTCCAGCCTAATGATGATTCGGCAAATGCCAAGTGATATGGCATCAGAGAGTAGTTCAAATCAATTCACTATACTCAACGATATTGTTTGTCGATCGGCTGATACAAATCCCTTTAAAACCCACTAACTGCCACTTGGAGCGAAAATAGCCCATGCTGTAGAAGACAAATTTTGCATACTATGACTAGCACCATCGATGTAACCAACAAAAGGTTCTGAAGACTCCGACATCTGCAACAAATGCAAAGCAGATTACTAACCAGATAAAAATCTCTAGAAGACACACACACACACATGCAATGAATGCAAATATACAATGAGTTTTACTATACATAATCAAGCATAGTAATGTTTGAGGTATAGCGCGTTTTTGGGTTGTGACAATGAAATCCCATCATAATCTGGTAACTCGTAGTCTCCTTTTGCCAGAACACGCTTGACAACATAAGGACCCATCCACATTGGTTCAAATTTTCCTACTCCAAGTTTATCAGCTTATTGATTGTAAAGCAAGACCAGTTCTCCTTCTGAGAAGATACGAGGCTTGAAATTCCTATTATATTGCGCCTTAATACATTCCTTATATGCTTTGTTAGCCAATGTAGCATCACGATGAGTTTCATCCAGATGTATTAATTCCAAGAAACGCACTTCTTCTTCAGAAGTGTCGGGTAACAGGTCAATCGCGAGTTTGAGCGATGAATTTTCACATTGTATTGGTAATATTTCTTCCAAACCATACACCAAATGAAAGGGCGTAAATCCAGTTGCATTTCTCACCGAGGTTCGATATGCCCACAAGGCAAAGTACAGGATTAAGTGCCAGTTTCTCTTATGAAACCCTATCATTCTTTGCAACATCCACTTCAGGACCTTGTTAATGGCCTCAACTTGTCCATTCACTTGTGGGTAATACAGTGTAGAACTATCATGTGACAGTCCTAACTTAGCAGTCAACTCAGCCATCATGTGATTGTGAAAAGTTAACTCATGATCTGTAACTATGGCTTGTGGTACACCAAATCGGGCAACCACATGGTTAAAAAACAAAAGAGCAACCATTTTGCCACTGTTGTTCAATGTCGGCATTGCCTCAGCCCATTTGGTAAAGTAGTCAACAACGACTATAATATATCCATGTCCCACAGCCGAGGTGGGGTTACATGTCATAAAGTCAATGCCCCATTTGGTGAATGAGCCAACAACAATGATTAGATGCAATGGTGCAAGTGGTAATCTAGTTTTTTGGTCCTATATCTGGCATGCATGATAGCTTTTGACAACAATAATACAATCTTTAAATATAGTTGGTCAGAAGTAACCAACACAAAGAATTATCTGTGCGGTTGCATATCCAGATAAGTGTCCACCACAGGCACCTGAATGGCAATCATTTAAAGCTTTCTCGACCTCCTCATGTGTGAGGAACCTCTGTAAAACCGTATTGATACCACGACAATAAAGTGTGTCGCCAATGATTAGATAATCTTTGGTTTGGTAACAAATACATGACTGTTGCGATCGAGAGGTATATTGCCAGAAATTTTGGTTCTTGAGATAAATCAGTATATCTCTGTACCAGGTGTCAGATGACGGAATTAGAAATAGATACTCATCCAAGATTGATGGTTCAGATGTTGAATCAATGGAGGTCAAGGAAAGGTCACAGTAACTCAGTGAAAACTAGAGATTTCTTTGATTTAGACTTGATGAATTCCAAATCAAATTCTTGTAGAGTAACACTCCATTTTGAATATTTTACCCCCAGCAATTGACGTGACAAAATGTATGTCAAAGGGTTGCAATCTAAAATGAAACAGGATATAATGGCAAAATCTTTGAACAGCTTGCACAGCTGCCAAAGCTACTTTTTTGACATAAGAGTACTTACTTTCTGTATCGTTGAGACTACGGCTCAAGTAATAAATCAGATGTTCAATCCCGTTTTTTTCCTGTACTAAAACCATAACAATGGTTGTATCTGCAGCGATGAGATACAGGTAATAGTCATTTTGGTAATTTGGAGAGTACATTAATGAAGCTCTAATCAAGGTATCTTTAAGAGCGTCAAAGGAAGCTTGTGCAGCCTGATCCCAATGAAAGGGTATCTCCTTTTTCAAAAGATGTGTAAAACCTTTAGCCATTTCAGTGTAATTAGGAATGAACCTCCTCATAAAGTTGGCTTTCCCTTGGAGTCTTTGTAACTGTAAAAGATTTGAAGGTGGAGGTAAATCCATAATTGCCTGAACCTTTAATGGATCCAATTGAATCCCCTCTCTAGACTGGAAAAATCCAATCAAGAGACCAAAACCAACGCAAAACACACATTTGTTTGGATTGAGTCGTATCTTGTAGTGTCAGCACTATAAAAATATTGCTCTTAAGTGTTGCGGGTGATCAGTCCACTTTCGTGAATGAGCAGGTAAATCGTCAAGGTAAGGTTGAACAATGTGCTTGATGTCATGGAAGACATAATTCATTGCCCTCTGAAATGTGGTCCCAATGTTCTTCAAACTAAATGGGAGTTTCCTATAGGCAAATGTGCCCCATGGAAAAATAAAAGTTGTTTTCGATTAGTCCTGTGGGCGTATATTGATTTGATTGTAGCCGGAAAATCCATCCATAAATGAGAATATTTCGCATCTAGCACATTCATCAATAATCTAGTCGATAAAATGAGTAGGATAATTATCCTTTAAACATGCCTGATTTAAATCCCTATAATCGACGCACACTCAAATTTTTCCTTGTTTCTTCATGACATGAATAATGTTGGAAACCCAGTCAGTAAGAGGAACAGGGTAAATGAAACCAGCCCACAAAATTTTTTCAACTTCTACTTTAATTGCAAAAGCTTTCTTTGGATGAACAGGTCGAAGCTACTGTCAAACTGGCTTGACATCAGGGTACATTTTAATTTCATGTTCAACAATACTAGAGTCAATGCTTGACATCTCCTCGTAAGACCATAAAAAAATATCTCTAAATTCACAGAAGAGAGTATGGTAATTATCGAGTTCCAATGGAGAACAAGATTTGCCGACATGAATATTCTCTACAATATTAGGCCTGGTTGAAATATTAATAGAAATCATTTCTTCAATATTTGACAGGTTTTTCTTAGATTCTATTGTGTCTATGAAAACTGAATTCGATAGAAAATCAACGACTGATGGGTGGTTTAGTTCATTTGAATAATCTTCGATGTCATCTGGAAGATGGGAACGATGATGATAATCTTCCCATGGTCCCTCTCCTATCATCATTGATTGGATGATTCCTTCATCCATAGAATGTATACGTGAAAAAGGATCCGAAGAAGTACCATATTCTAATGAATGGTCTACCAATACAATTGTTGAGTGTGGATTTAGGTTGGCCGCAAAAGCCTGAAAAATTGATTGCTATGATGATTCAATGGGGCTTAATGACATCACCTCAATATAACTATCAACTTCAAATTTGTTGGTAATCCTCCTTAAATCATATGAGGTGGATGAAATCATGTTGCAAGTCTCTACTTTTGCCACTTCCACCAAATAAGATGGTGACGGTAGGGTAAAAGTACCCATTAGGGAAGGATCTTTAAAGAGACCTACTCCAACACTTTGAAGTAATAGTGGGGGTCCGTGTACCAACGAAATTCTTCCCGTAGCCTTTGAATTATTGGAAAAGAAGGCGAGATGATCAATGACTGTGATTCACCCTTGAAAGGGAATGCAATAGTATGAAAGTAAATGGAAACTGCAAAAGCCATAGCATATGCCCAAGGCCTTCCCAGTAAAATGTTGTAATCGAGGCGTCCATCAACTAACTCAATTCCAACAGTAATTGTTTTGCCCACTAGTTCTACTTGTAGGTTACTTAAAATCACACATGGAGTATATGTTCTTCCATCAAAATATTTCAATGTGGTCAATGATCATGACAACAGTGGTGAACCATGTTTTTTTCAGTAGCTCATTGACATAATGCAAGTGGATGGCCCCTCATCAATAATAGTTCGGTGAAAATTCTTATTGAGAGCTTTTACCTGAATTAGGAAAGCTAATTGTGCCGGTAACTGTGGTGTATATCCCACATGGTTAAAACCACAAGATTAGAACCCATAGGATCCATTCCACCAATTGATGACAGTAAAGCCTGCTTCTGGAAGGGTTAGTTTTGCAACACCTCGAGTGTCGACATAGCAGAAGGTGATTGAGCAAGATCTTCCACTATGTTGTAATTATGAGCTGCTTGAGCCCGAGGGTTAAACGTCGATTTATGCACAACTCCCTTTGGTGGTTTTATTGTTAATTTAGGTATAATGGGTGGAATATTTTCATATGAAGTCGAATTCGAAGGATTAGTTTGATCAGTGGCTTGATTATTTGACAATGAAAATGGATTTCCATAATCTTTGTTTCTTGTTGGCACCAAAAATTCATTTTGTGGCTTTGTGATGGATAACATGAGTACTTGGGATGTGGAAGCATGGCATGTTGCAACCAAATGTGTCTCCGGGTTTGGAAACGAATCAATCAACACTACTGATGTGTTTGAAGTCTTTAAAAGTTTAGAGACCTTAGAGTGCTATGGACAATCTCTCGTAAAATGCTCGTCATTACAGATGAGACATGGATAACGAGGTTTCCTTGCCGAAGTAGGAATCAAATGATTTCTTTGGATGGGAATTATCTTGTTTCTTTTTGTTTTTCCCCTTATCTTGCACCCTGGTTGCTTTGGATTTTTTCCTTTTTCAGATGACACGACATTAATTTTGGAGGCAAGAGTATTTTCTGATGCATTGTTAGTTTGATTAGAAAGAGCAAGAGTTTGACCAGATGGTCTTCCTACTGTTTTAGTTCTCGAAGAACCGATAACACCATCACCGGCATGAGAGTCCTTACTCGATTGTGGAGGAGGGGTAACAATGAAAGTTGGTTGATGTGCATTGGGAATTTTATCATAAAGCGTGCAAGATTGTGTGTAAATCAAATCCAAGTATTGGGCATGAGCAATAAATTTCTCTTCTATGACAACTCCACCGTTCGCCACATCCTTGGTGATTGATGACAACAAGGATTTTATGAACCACTCAGCTAAAAGCTAATCGTGAACATATATCTTAACCATTTGATGACGACGTCACTACTCATGAATATGATCTAATATATGGGTAGCAGTAGTCTGTTTAAAGTTTGTTAGGAGTTCCATTCCAGTCTCGTATCTAATGGGTAACTAGAAGTGGGTGAAAAATGTAATGGCCAAAGTGGTGAAATTATTGAAAGAAGCTCTTGGTAACTCAATGTACCATTTAGCAGCTGGACCAATAATTGTTCTTTGGAAAAGATGAAGTCTAACTGAATCATCATTTAAGGAGTTTGATGAACACCAAAAATGAAAGGTCATGACATGATTTTATGGGTCTTCTCTAGGATTTATATAAATGTTAGAGTGACAGATGGTAACTTATGCGGAATTATCAACCACCAAGGTGCATATAAGTTTGGATCATTAGTAACCCGATTTAAATATGGTAATTCTAAAGTTGCTACAAATGGAAACTGTCGATTCAAGTCAGGTTGAGCATACCTAGGATCTGATGGAATTTTATGAGTAATAGGTCTTTGCATACTAAAAAATGGCATCTGCGTTTAGTAACCTTGGTATGGTTTTTGTTGAACAAAACTAGCATAAGGTGGTTATTGATAACTAGGTTGAATGTGTGGTTGTCCATAACCTACAAAGCCTTGTTGACCAGGACCTTGGTGATTGACCAAAACCAGGTTGATCCTGTTGAACAAGTCCAAACTGGGGTTGGAATTGTTGGAATTGAGGTTGTTGAAATCGAGGCTGCCATAGTTGTTGAATTAACTATTGTTGTTTTTTGGTACAACTACTGTTGATTTAATGGTTTTTGTTGCCCAACAATGAAGGGTTGGCTAGGTTGTGTATAAACTATACCAGTGTTAGCTTAGGTCAGTCCAGATAAGGGTATACTAACCTGAGGTTGTTGTTGAACCCTGGAAACAGGTGGTTGTTGTACAACAACCTAAGGAACTTGAACTTCTTGACCTAAAACTTGTGGTTGCAAGGAAGAAGGATCAATTTGTACTGGTTGAGATACAACAGTTTGAACTTGTGACTGTGGTACAGTAGTAACAACAAGTGTAGTGGGAATAGCTGACACCGTTTGCATTGGTTGTGTTGGATACATAAGCCTCGGTTGAACTAGCATTGTTGGTTTCCATTGGTAAATTCTAATTCTAGATTGACCTGAATACTATGGGATATTTCCATACAATGGTCCTCCAGAATAACGAGGATACAGTGAATAAGCATATTGCTCTCCATATGGTGGCAATCCAGTATTTAATGGATACATAGGTCATTGTTGACCAGATTTCCTAGCTTGATATTGATATGCGGGATCAAACTGTTGAGTTCCCGTTAGAGAAGAACCATGTAAAATTCCAGTTGAGGACATGGGTGATGACCATGATGTAGAAACAACCAACCTAAGTGGGTTCCAGACAATGATTGGTAACCAATTGGGATGGACGATTCACCTTACAGGTGCAACTCAGGTGTGGTAGAAAACATTGAAGAGGTCACAATAGAATATTTTGTCATAGCTGCATTAAATGATACAATCTGAGATGTTGACGGTTGTTCAGCCATAGTTAACTGACCCAAAAGTTGTCCTAAATAATCGATGGGTACTTGAAAAGAAGCAGGATCAAATGGAGCAGAAAAAATTAGGAGTATGAGGGTAAAGATAAAGCCCAGTTCCAAAATGAAATAGAGTTCCAGGTGTGGAATTTATTCCAATTCCTCCTTTATAGCAATTAAACTAGGTGGAAGAACTTCACTGTCAGGTCCGTAAAATATTTCTGGTATTGATAAAGTTGAATTTTCAGTAGTTACTGATGTCTGAGGGGTAATTGGTTGATGGTATTGCAATAAAGTAACTGCTTTTGAATGTCCAAATTCGAAGTCCAGATGTTCTAGTAAATGAATGACAATTTTCGAAAGAGGTTCCTGAACAACTTGAGGTTAAGATGTAACTTCTGTTTGAACTGGGATAAATTCTGGATTAACTTCTGGTTGAATTGACTCAAGTTCAGAAGTACTTTCTTGTTGAGCAACTTCAAGTTGAAGGTCAACTTGTTGTTGAGCAACATTGGTTACTGTTTCACTAGGATCATTGCTAATGTACTAAAATAATTGTGAAACTTCTTCAGAAATAGGCAGACCAAAAATAGTTGGAGTAACTGGAGTCTCAGTACTTATCGAAATAGATGATTCAGGTAATTCAGATGAAGAACTAGGAGTTCTTGATGTACTGGACTCAATTAAACAAGACCACTTTGCCCGAGTAGGTGTCACTTCGGGTGGCAAAGATGGTTTGCTCGCTATTCTCCGTGAACGATGGGCTAAAGGTTGATGTTCCTCCATGATTGCTGATTAATTTTATTATCAAAAAAGAAATAAACAAAAAGGGGTATACTAGGAAAAATGTTTACCAAGCAACTGTGAACTACAGAATACCTTCTGGCAAACCAAGAAGTACGAGCAGGCAATCTCCCTGAATGTTGTGTTCGGTGTATCACAGTTTACATGGTGGTCGACTCGGTTACTTAAGGATGGATAGAAACCTAGAGTTGTCTCCCATATATACCCAAAGGTAAATGGAGGCCCAGTCCGTATAAGCGTTGTCTAATGCAAAACTGCACAATGAGAGCATTCCCATATACTTTAAGTATTGTAACATCGCCCTATATATGCGAAGGTACATGGACGAGCTATGATATACTCACATATGTGGAATGAGGTATCACACTCAGGATGTATTGCAGACAAGTTAGCGATCGCTGCTTTGTTTTACGACGTTGAAACACGTCTCTAGCATAGAACCACTAAATGTTGTTGTTAGTGACAATCTTTCATTAGGTAAATTGATGTTAATTTAAGTTGATCTTGCTTAGGAATTTGCCTTTCAAGTTCACAACATGATGTATTTTGAAATTCCTAGGAATGCAACTATCATGATAAG
Source organism: Pinus taeda (assembly GCA_000404065.3). Taxonomy (NCBI): domain Eukaryota; kingdom Viridiplantae; phylum Streptophyta; class Pinopsida; order Pinales; family Pinaceae; genus Pinus; species Pinus taeda. Next base: position 2,814 of record APFE030447881.1, on the reverse strand, counting down.
CATTCTTTCCATTGAATTTAACGATGAAAATCCTAGCTACTTAGGGATAGAGCAATTAGATTTCTTTTGATCAAAGAGCAACAAGCACAATCTAAATGCAATTTCCCCACACTATTCCTATCAACACACACAAATTTTTTCAATGCAACATGCATGTATTTCTTTTCGTTTTTATTAATGTGAATATGAACAAAAAGGAAATATGCACATACGATCAATCAATCTTTCACATGAACGAAGACTTTTACAACAATTCAAATTAGAAGTAAGAGAATACTTTACGACACTTTCTTTCGAATGAAGATTAACCAATTATATCATAACTTTGACTATTGATCGATAATGACAAAGGAAACATGAAGAAAAATTAATCAATCCAATCAAAGTTGGGCTAGACCAAGAGATACAAATTTTCTGATACATAACATTCATTGATCAATCAACAAACAATCAAACAGAGAAAATTTGGCAAAAAACTCTTTCCAAAGGTGGGAAACTGATCCTAGGAAGATCAGCACAGCCTAGAGTGGAAGATAGCGCGCTTCAGAGCACTGTCCCTAAGCCAGGGATGCTCTGCAATGCACTGTGTCCCTCACAAGCCTGCGATGGTGATAGTAAGACATTTCAAAAGGCAATTTGACACAATTTTTGACCAATTTTTCAATGTAAACAGCTGAATTACAATATATTAACACAAATAAAGTCTACAAGTATGTATTAGGAGGTGGATAAGCTACTAGGAAAGAGCATTTTCCCCCAGTGGAGAAGCCAATTTGTTTTGGAGAATTTAGCATCTACGAATAAATATTAATTCACTAGGCAAGTAGTTGTGCCTAGAACAACAGTTTAAAGTGTTTTAAAATTTTCCTATAAACAATAGATAAGAAAAGAGGATATAAGGCCTACCTGTAGTTTTGCTTTCCTCTCATCTCCCTTGTATCGATTCTATCGCTCCTTCTCGTACTTAGTCCACTTGAGAAGTACCCTGTAAACACAACAGAAGACAGAAATAGATCAAAGCATACGATGCATTGAATATAAATGAAAGGAATCAGAAGCAATTCATACATATAAGCATTATGAAAGAACACAACATATGGAAAAAGGTTCAAACACTTTATTAGATAGAAGAAGGAACTACAACCATCAGTGTCTGATTCAAAGTCATTCCTCCAACGTGGATCCCATCCACATCACATCAAAAGCAAGACAAGCTTGTGGCATCACATCATTTTCTCCAAAGTCAAGTCTCATAACAGCATTATCTCCTTACAATTCAGCATAATCCAGCCCCTAATCACTTAGTTGAGTGGTCAATTTATAGGAAGATGAAGGAGGTTTTTTCATTAGTGGTGGTATTGAATGGCCCTCATACTTAGAATTAGTTCCATCGAGGAAGGGATGAGAGGATAGGATGCTCCTTAACTCATTCCTCGTCCATTTTCGAGCTCATAAGAGTTGATAAGATAGGGAAACTTCTAGATGACTCCAAAAGATAAGAATGTTCCCCAAACCCTATGTGAATTTCACTCATTCTTGCCCGGTGCAGGCGAAAGGAAGTGTAAGTGCTCTACAAAGCACCCTGTCAATGGACTTAATTGATTTGCAGTGCACCTTCATAAGGTCTTACCTACGCTGGTCCCTCTACAGGAAATTTCTGGGTGTCTTCAAGTCATGAAACTGTCTGGGAAGGAGGCATTCAAAGGGGTGACTTGTTTAGGGAATGAAGCAACTAAAATTAAGGTTTGTTGAGCCCTAAAACACTGATCTAGATGTTGGGATTTGATGTGCCCGAATGGATTTGTAACACACATACAACTCCCAACAGATGAGTCCACATGAGTTCAACAATGTTATAGCAAGCTTTATGTAAAATGTTTGTCTAATGTCCAAGGAGGCAACCAACACGGGCAAGAAAGCGTTAAAAATGTATACACCACATTTTCATTAACATATATGTATTATAACAAGTGAATGAGTTCAAGTGTTAAACACAGGTTGAAGCAACATGCATTACAAGTGTTCAAGATTAGTATTACAACAATTACAATACATGTATGAAAATGTGTTGGCCTGTTAGTAGGCTTTTGAATTAAGTGAAAGTTCCAAGACACATCGTTACACCATACATCACTAATCCCGTGGGTGGGGCATTGGAGCCACTACTTTCTCCTCAAAGAAAATATTACAGACTCTCGAGGCTATGTGGGAGGAGTTGAGGTTAAAAATTCCTTTCATGTACAAAGGAGGGGATCTTTATAGCCAAGGGTGAAACTGACCCTTTTGGTTGTTCGACTACCCTCATGACTGTTTGAATTCCATGACTTTTCGACTTTAAATGACTCTTCATACAACAAGTGGGACTCTTGGACTTCCATGTTACATTACATTGATTGAAAGTATGTCCCACATTAGAGATGTGGATGACATGACTCATGACATGATTCAACATGACAGCGCTGGTACATTAATGTTGCTGCTAGTGTGTATGTCGAGCTGCAGTGCTGCTGGGTGATGGATGTCCTCATGGTGTGTCACAAATTCACCTCCGTATGGAAAACTGCGTGGAGTCTTCAATGGTCGTTGGCTCGCTTGATGTTTCATTAAGACATTGCTCCTTTCTTCTATGTTGGTAAGCTTGACAAGTTTATCTATTCACAAAAGGTGCATGTTCATCCATCCTTTCGTTCGTGAACACATCTTGCATGTTTGATCATCCATCTGTCCGTGAACACATCTTTTCCTGATCATCCGTTCATGATCACATCTCTTTGCATGCATCGTCTGTTTGTCTGTTGGTAAACCTATCCTTCT
>APFE030447868.1:85617-102372 GCA_000404065.3 Pinus taeda | reverse complement strand
AACATCGGGTGCCACACAAGTTTCAGGTGGGTGACAAAGTCTGGTTGCATTTGCAAAAGGAACACCTTACCGGAGCCTATCGGAAACTCAGACCACTCTGCTATGGGCCTTACACCATTACCAAGGTTTTGGGAGACAATGCATTTGAGCTCAGCATTCTCCCATTCCTTGGCCTGCACCCGGTGTTCAATGTCGACCACCTTCGGCCATACTTTCCACCATTACTAGACACGTCCGACATTGCAGAACAACTCACACCCACAGAGTTAAATCCAACTTGTATGGAACAAGTTGCAACTGATCAGATCATGGACACATAGATCAAGCACACTCTCCAGCAGAATATCCAACTGTATCGAGTTTTCAAATCAGGACAACTCCTTCACCAAGGCAAGTGGCTCACCAAGGACCAAGTGTAGTAGAAGTTCTCTCATCTCATGGAGGAAATCAACGCAATGGGGACCATTGCTTCCTAAGGGGGGACGAATGATCCAGGTGGATATTGGTGGCTACCCACTAATTCCACTTGGATCCCCTCTAGTGCTTCTTTCGGTTTTTTTAATTTCCTTAATTATAGCACAGTTTACTATTTTTAGCAGTTTTTCGGGTCCTAAACTTCCGGAGCCGTTTTGAGGCCCTAAACAAATGATGTTTTTTGGGAAATCTACCGCCAATGATTTTTCTGTCTAAAAAACGTCTTTTCTGCCGTAGTCCTCGGAGAGATCTTTCCAACGGGCTATCATGCGCGTCAAACGGAGATAAGACAACCAATTCGCGACCCCGGGAAGTTGATGTACCAACTTACCCAAAAACGGGGCCCACAATTTGGCGTTTCATCTTCCAGGGTTAGGTTTTGGAATGTGAAGGGTTTTTCCATTGTTTCTCAACAATAAATAGGCCTTCGAGCCTCATTGTAACACAGTTCAGAGGCATGTAGCCACACATCTCTTCTCAGAGATAAGCTACCATCGCCCTAGCTGGTTTATTTCAATTTCTGGTTGTAAGCATATTTCAGTATTTTCCATTAATGAAATGAAGTATTATTTCTGCTGCATTTTTGTGTATATGGTTATCTCTGTAATTTGTTGCGTTCTTGTTTAAGTCTGGATCAATGAAGGCAAAATTGTCACTGTTGACCAGCTTTCATTTCCCAGTTCAAGCACAGCTTCAAGTCAAGCATCATCCCTAAATGGTCCTTTTGCGTCGAGAATGTCTCTTCAACCTTCGTTCCATCCACCTAATTACCACAAGTAGTCTGGTGAATGTAACAAAGCTTAGGGGGAATTCACCCTTGTCTGCTTTGGCAGACGAACCCAGTTGAAAAGATAGGTTTCCCTACAAGTTATGTGATTGGAAGTGTTATCTCACAACAATCACCTTTGTCTATTTGATAGACAAAGCCAAGGAAGTATTTTGTCTAACCGCTGGCAAAAAGAATCATGCTTAACCGCAGTGATTTCCATATGGTTACCTGGAGACTTTCCTTTTCTCAATGTCTAGGGGCATGCAAACCTTTTTATGCAAGCAAAAAACGACATATTTCATTTTTTAGCTTTTTAGCTTTTTAGCTTTTCAACTTTTTAGCTTTTATTTTTTTAGTTTTTTAATTTTTCAACTTCTTAGGTTAGGTGATTGGTTTGACACACCATTCACCTTTGTCTACACCGCAGACGAAGCAAAGGAAGTGTTTTGTGTAGCTGTTGATGAAACTATCCTGCCTAACCTCAGTGGTTCCTTAGCTTTTTGTTTTTTTAGCTTTTTAGCTTTTTAGTTGTGTTGTTTCTACCTCACATAAAAAGAAGTTGAGCATATGTTATCCCACGGTTCAAGCTCATTAAAAAATGAACCGGGCCATAAGCAATGTTATCACATGGTTCAAGCTCGTTAAAAAATAAACCTACCACTAAGCATATGCTTCCCCAGAGTTCAAGCTCGTTAAAAAATGAACCCACCTTCGGTAAATAACCTTCGTGATTGCCATTATATCAGCCTTTTGAGCCTTGGTTGTGTTCTTGCCATCACCTCCATTCTTTTGGCTAATCATACGCTTCCACTTGATTGTTTACCTTTTGAGTAACAGCTGCAACAAGTGGTCCTGTTAGCCACTCTCTTCACATCACCATGTTTTGAGGAGTTCCAAGCTTACCCGGAACTAGTTGCTACCCTAAACGCCACTCGTTCCTCAAAAAACGAGTCTACTTTAAACTCTTTTCAGACTCGTTAAATATGAAAAGATTATCAAGCTATTAGCCTCTCCAGCTCACTAAAGTGATTGGAAGTGCCATCCCTCCTGTATATTATAATCTTTTTCAGACCTGAGAGATTATCTAACGAAAAAGTTCGAGCGCTTGTCTTTTTGGCTCGCTAAAGTTATCGAAAAATCATCCCTTTCATATTATTTTATCCTTTTTCAGACTTAAGGGATTATGCTATGAAAAAGAACTACTGGAGTTTCCTTTTCGTCCCTTTTCAAACTCTCTAAACATGAAAAGGACCGATTTATCCTTGTCATTAAACTCGTTAAAACAATAGCGATAAACTTTTCCACCCAGACAATAACGAGTTTCACTATCGCTAGGCTTGCTAAAATGTAGCGACAGGTTTGCCCGAAGGCAAAATTATAGAACAAGCATATGTTATCCTCCTCAAGCTTGACAAAAATAAAGAGGTATTGGTCAGCAATGGCTGGGGAAAAAGGGAAGAAAACTTAAAGAATTTTAATGGTAGCAGGTCGCTCTTGAACATGACACTTTCACTCCATCACCATGATTGAGTTGGGTTGGGTTATTCCGTTCACCAGTCATATCACCATTGGTCCTCCATACCATCCATATTTTGGGGTTAATGCTACCAATCCATCTCAGTGTCGTCGATGTGTTCAAGAGAAGTCATTCAAAGAATTCACCATCCAGTTAATGTCTCATCCACTGCAATACCTTCGCCCTCCATTTTTCATGGTCGCCATTCCTGAACCTTTTATCATCAGATTGTTTTTCACCTCCAGAAAATCATTTGCTTCATTTCATGTCGTTTATTTGGGATGCATTAAGGCCCTCCTACTACGGGTCACTTCTTGTCAACATCAACTCATTATCCAAGAAGTTGACTTAGAAACAACCCTTTCAGTACTTTGAAGCTTGCATGCCTCAATGGCAAGTTTCTCACTTCTGACGGCAGGTTTACATCAATGGCCTTCGACTAAAAGATTTTGCATGGTGTTCGACATCAGATCATATATTCACACCACGTGAATTGTACTATAGTACCTTGAGGGTCATTATCATTATCAGTGATTCCTCTCATGTATGTTAACATCTTTCATTATTGGCTGGTAATCACGTGATGTCTATCCATGTTCAACTTCAGGACATCTTTTCACATGGATCGACTTGTATATCAGGTGAATATTGAATGAGTTTGAAGACCCTGGATCTAGTTTCATCCATCCGAGCTGCGATATATTCAGGAATATAAAGACATCAAAGCTACACAGATGATCATCCAAGTTAAGGGATGATGACTCTACATATAAAGAATCACTAGTCTGCAAATACAGACGATTATCTATTCTATGTACATGAAAATGAATTTATAAAGCTGAGCATGGGAACGCCCGCCTCAGCTAGATCATGGAAAACTATATTGTGATGATGTATTGTATTGTATGTTATACAGGTCACCTTCCAAGTTGAATACCTCGGATCCTCATGATAAAGCATTTCACCTGACATCAAAAGATTTATGACTTCATGCTTTAGGGGGGAAATTGTTATAGACATATTTGGGCACTGTAACCCCAATCTTATATGTCAATAAACCAAGGGATCTTTAACCCCTAAAATTGTTGTTTCATACCCTAAAGGATCATGGTCAACTGATTACATTATTCCCCAGAAGTTCCACCTGAAAAACCACTTAGAACTGGCCAAAACTGGACCATACTGATTGCTCCACTGTCAGGGTGTGATGCATACTGACTCCTACACTAGCCAGGTACAATGCATACTTAAGAGGCCTTCTTTGGGGTGCGATGAGTGAGAATGGACAAATGTCTAAGACAGTTTTCTAAGTGGATGCTCATGGAATCTTCTAGAAACTTCTCCTATGACACTTGCCTCTCTGAATTTGCCCAGGGATGAGTAAGAGATCCAAGAAATCTCCAATTGGAACTAAGAACAACAAGTGGAATGACATTAATCAAAAACCCAGAGATGACTCACACCCTTGTAGACATCTATAAATGGATCCCTCATCTGAGAGATCGAGGGGCTGGAATTTTGTAATTTGTAAGGAAGTGTTGATAGCTTGTCTTTGAGAAGGAACATTTTATTGTTGGGTCATCTTGCTTTTCATGAGGTGAAGAGGGCTTTGATGTTGGGAGGATGATGCTGGATCAGACAGCTGGGTTGTAATTCTCCCTTCTATTCTAATAAAGTTCTTTGAGTTTTCCTCCATACAATCATGTATTTGTGAATGTTGTTATTTGTGAATGCCATTGTATGTTCATTTTATTTTTGATTCTGCAATGCTTATGATATAATAGATCAAGATGCCTTGATGGTGTTTTGTTACTTTGGCTCTACAGGTATTCTCTAAGCGAGATAAGTAGGAAAGGAGTTCCAAGCTCTGTCAAGGGGGGGAGAGTTCAAGAAAGGAGGCAAGCGGAAGATCTAGGTTGGTTCCTTTGCCTCTCTCTTATCTATCATACATAGAGGAAATCCCAAATTTCTTTGATTGTTTGTTTCTAGGATAGTTGCCAATCTTAGAGGGCTAGCAGATTGAAAAGACACTAGTTTTCCCGGAAACAATCATTTTCTTTCAGAAGTGTTTGTAACTTATGTTGATTTCTTATAGTTTGATTTCTTTTAGTTTTAATCACTAGCATAATGTTAAAATTCAATTGTGCAGTCTTGTTTCCCCAATCCATTTCATAAAGGAAACAACTTTGTTTCTAAACAGAGTAAGATTGAAAGTAATGAGGATGCATTGTTGATTAGTTTACTCACTGTTTTTGTTATTTCTTTCTTAGTTCAGGTTGTCAGTGCACTGTATTAATGAATTTTTTTGGTCACCATTTCAAGCCGATATCCATCCTAAACTAAATGGTTAAACATTCACTTTACATAAGGGTTGAAACCAATCAATTACCTTCTGCAAGTTTTTATTTAGTTTTTCTAGATCATGAAATACAGAAGTTGCTTGAATTCCATCTCAAGGAGGTTATCTTTCAAAATTGAAGATTTGAGTGACTAGAAGTACTTCAGTTAATTTCATTCTCTGTATTTATTTCAACATGACATACAACTTTACCTTCTAGTTTTAAGAATCAGATTCATGAATTAGGACAGATGCTCTGTTTTTCCTTCTTTTAACTTAGATTTTGACTAGTTTTAAGCTCTTGGTTCACCTTTAGGAAGTTTAGATTCAGTTTCTCATAGTTCAAATTGTACATCATTAGGAATCAAAGAACAGAAACCCCCAAAACAATATAAAATACAAAACAAGTAAGAAGGGTTAACTAAGCACATACAGTGCACTACACTTCATTAGCTTACGAACCTTGGTTGATAGTTTATGCAAACCAATTTAGGACTCTAAATTGACTAAACATTTTGGTGCCATTGTTGGGGAAGTGTAACTAGGTAACCTTATCTCTTACATTTAAGAAAAAATGATATGCATAGAGAAAGAGACTTTAGGGGTAGATTTATAGCTAGAAGCAGAAGTTCAATTCCTACAACACCACCTACTCCACCAATAATAAGAAGAGATACACCTCCATATCAAGCTCATACTCCCAGCCATAGAACTCCTGAAATTATAGGGTCAGAAATCCAATCAAAAGAATCTCCTACTTCATCTACTAAGGCAGTCCTCAAGGAGAAAAATCTTGGGTCTCCAACAGCAGGAGTAGCCTTTTTCACCTCCACAAGGGAGCACATTTTAGTTGAAGAATTACGAATACCTAGTGAGAAAGAAGAAGTAGAACGTCTCTCCCATATCCCATTAATAGGAGAACCGGAGGAAGAAAAAGTAACCTTACAGGTTGAACATTATACTGACTCTGAAGAAACTATAATGACAGAAAAAGGAGAGGATGGAGAATTTACACTATTTAAAGGTGGGGGTAGAGGAAGAGGTAGAGGAAATAATGGAGGAGGAAGAGGAAATAGGGAAATAGATAATTCTTTTGGATTCCCTATAATGGATGAAGAAATAAATGCCACAATGAAAAACATCTCACCTTCTATCCTCCCAAATTTCCATGGGTTAAAAAGTGAGGATCTTGAAACATTTTTATTTGAGTTTGAAGTCTTGTGTAGAACCTATGATTATCTAGAAGACTCTCAAAAACTTAAGTTGTTTCCTTCAATACTGAAAGGAGTTGCTTTGAAGTGGTTCATGGGGTTAGTCACTTAGTCCATTAGAACATGGAATGACATGAAAAAAGTGTTTTTGGATAGGTATTTGGATTATTGCATGCCTACCAATCACAAAGATGAAGTGTTCAAAATGATGCAAAGAGAGGATGAAAATTTAGAGGATTTAATTGAGAGATTTAACTATAATTTGAAAAGAGCAAAGATGAACAATTTAGATGAAGATACCTTAAAAGCTAGTTTATTAAAATCCATTAAAGATGAGTGGATAGATATCCTTAACATGATGGGAAAGGGAGATATCTCTCAACTTCCATTAAATGACATAGGAGAATTATGTGTTCATCTCTCAAGAGGGAAACCCAAAACTGGGAAAGGTCCAAGAGATCCTTCTCTTGTTAGAGTAGATAAATCTGCAACTGGATCAGGAGTAGGGGAGAAATTGGTAATATTCTTGATGAGTTCAAAACAAATATTCTAGGGAGTCTCAGTGACCAAATAGACACCCTTAAGTTTCAAAACAAGCAGAAAACCGAGGCTGATGTTTTAGCTATTTTCTGTCCAAAATGTAGAAAAAAACATGCTCTAAGAGAATGCCCTTTGGATGCAAAAATTATAGAGACTTGTATGATTTTCTTAGAAAACCATGAGACCAAGGGTTGTCCTTCGATTCCAAGTCTTAAGGTTGTTTTTCAAGAAGAAATAGTTCCAAATTCAGCTGAACCTCTTTGCTTTGTCTCTAGAAAAGCTTGGCAGGGGCCACAAAATCAAGGATTTAACAATCAAATGTATCTTCAGCCCCCACCAAATTGGAATTCTTGGCAGCAACCTTGGCCTCAACCTCAATCTCAATCTCAACCTTGGGCTCAAGGAGTACAAAATCCTTATGAGAGATTTTCTCAATATTATTAATATCCTCCATCATTTCATAATTATCCTCCCCCACACGTTCCACAACAAAATCAGAACCCTCAACTTTCATTACCAATTCCACAACAAAACCAAAATCCTCAACTCTTACTGCCATTTCAGCAGAGACCAAATCAACTACCTACCCAACCATTACCAAATCCTAACAATGAAAATCCTCAAAATACTTACATGGTGGAAGGACAACAATTTCCAACTTATATGATAACTCCTGTAAATCTCAATGATGTTCAACTAAGATCTGGTAGGATATTAGAAAAGGAAAGGCCTTCTGTAGTTATTCAGGAACAAGACAATTCTGAGGAAGATTCTCTACAACCCAATAAATTTTTTGAGGGAACATCTCTCCAAAACAAAAATACTGAAAATATAAAACAGAAAGAACTAGTGAACTCAACTCCCATCATTGAGCAACCAGTATCTACTTTTTCACCTCCTTTTCCTGAAAGATTACAAGTTGATAGAGGAGTAGAAAAGTAGATCATGTTGCCTAATTATGATTTTCTAGATTAGCTAAAAAATGTTTGTATCAAAATCCCTTTGTTACAAGCCATTAAGGAGATTCCAATCCTAGCTAAAACAATAAAGGAGTTTAGCATAAAGAAACCCGGAAGAAAAGCAAAATAAACAAAAAAAATTCACCTAATAGGAAAAATAGCAGATATAATGATGGGAAAAATTGCCATACAAAAATATGTAGATCCAGGAAGTCCAATTATGAAAACACATATCAATGGAGTTGAAATTCCTAATATATTGATTGATTTAGGGGCAACAATAAGCATCATGAGCAAACAAACCATGGAACAGCTCAAGCTTCCTAATCTTCTTTACACACCTACATTACTGCAATTAGTGAACATATCTGTAATCAAACCAGATGGAGTGTTAGAAGATATTTCAGTATCCTTAGATTCTTGGGAATATCCTATTGATTTTATGATCTTAACCCCCAAGAACAATCTAGGAGGACATCCACTCATATTAGGAAGACCTTGGCTGGCCACAATTGATGCTTTCATTAGCTATAGATCTGGTGATATGTATATTTCTTATGGGAATTCAACAAAGAAATTCAATCTATATCCTCCAGTAAGAACAATCACAGAAATAGATGACAAAGAATGGATTGATGATGAAAATGACATTCAACCTCTCTTTACTATTTCAAATATTAGTGAAGATAGCAAATCTTAAATACAATGGAAAATTTTGAATCATCTCTAGAATACGAACATGATCAATTTCAAGAAAAATCAAATAATGAATATTTGTCATCTAGGCAGATGTCTCTTTATTCTATGGAAGAATTTGGTAGCTCTAAAATTGAAATCTTTCCAGGGAGAACATTGAACATAAACAATAACTTGGAGAAATTACAACAGGAAAAGTTAATCAAGACATTACAACAACATTTTGTTGCATATGCATGGGAATATACTGACATGAAAGGAATTAGTCCTAAGTCTTGTATACATCACATCTACATTGAGGAAAATTGTAGACCTATTAGACAACCTCAGAGAAGGATGAATCCAAAACTTAGGGAAATTGTGAAAGAAGAGCTACAAAAACTGTTGAATATAAACTTCATTTATCCAATTTTAGAGAGCCAATGTGTTTCCCCTTTAGTGATTGTGCCTAAAAAGAATGATAAATGGAGGGTGTGCATTGATTACCGAGAATTGAATAAAACTACCCTTAAAAATAATTTTCCTTTGCCCTTTATAGATCAAGTGTTATATACATTAGCAAGTAATAAGTACTTCTCATTCTTTGATGGTTTTAGTGGCTATAATCAGATTCAGGTGGCACCTGAAGATCAAGATAAAACCACATTTACTTGTCCATGGGGAACCTGTGCCTACCGAGTACTTCCTTTTTGGTTATGTAATGCACCTGCAACATTCCAAAGAGCAATACTAGGAATTTTTTCTTATCTAATACATGATTGTGTAGAGGTATATATGGATGACTTTATAGTCTATGGGAATACATTTGAAGAAGCTTTGGAAAATTTGGAAAAGGTTCTTAAAACATGTAAGGAAGCAAACCTTTCACTAAGCCATGAAAAATGTTTTATGATGTTTACAGAAGGTATTGTTTTAGGGCATCACATTTTAGGAGATGGGATTAAAGTTAATAAATCTAAAGTTGAAGTCATCTCTAAATTATCAATTCCAAATTTCGAAAAGAATGTTCGAAGTTTTCTAGGATTTAGAGGATAATATAGACGATTTATAGAAATTTTCACTAAAATAGCATCCCCACTCTTCAAATTACTCACCAAGGATTGTGAATTCAATTGGAAGCATGAGTACCAGTTAGCATTTGAGACTTAAAAAACAAAAATTTCTAAAGCACCCATCTTGAGAGGTCCAAATGGAAACTACCTTTTCACATTTCAACAGATGCTTCAGATACAACTCTGGGAGCTGTATTAGGACAAAAAGACTTGATTCCCTATGCCATCTACTATACAAGTAAGAATTTGACTCCCACTGAGTTGAATTATACTGTAACTAAAAAAGAATTTTTAGTTGTTGTTCATGCAATCAACAAGTTCAGACATTATATAATAGGATATGAAACCTTTGTTCATACAGATCACTCTGCAATTAGATACTTAATGAATAAACCTATTACTAATGGCAGAGTTACACGATGGCTTTTACTCTTGCAAGAATTCAATATTACTGTGCTAGATAGACCTGGAAAACAAAACACAGTTGCTGATTTCTTGTCCAGAATTCAAAATATCAAAGATGACACTCTAGTTGAAGATAAGTTTCCTGATGAATATCTTTCTGCAGTGACTACTCAAACTCCTTGGTTTGCAGATATTACTAATTACTTAGTCACAAGGAAATTGCCTTCACATTTGTTTCCTAGAAAGAAAAGAAAAATAATTCAGATAAGTGCAAGATACTCATGGATCACTAATGAATTGTATAAAACAGGCCCAGATCTTATGATTAGAAGATGTGTTAGGGAAGATGAAATGCTTGATATTATTAAGGCATGTCATGATGAGCCGTGTGGTGGACACTTTGCTGACAAGAGGACAGCCTATAAAATCCTTTCTTTAGGATATTATTGGCCATCCATCTTCAAAGATGCCAAAGAATATGTCAGGAGGTGTGACAGCTACCAGAGGGTAGGGAAACCTGCTCCTTCAAATGAAATGCCACTACAAATTCAAGTACTCATTGAACCTTTTGAAAAATGGGCCTTAGATTTTGTTGGACCAATTAATCCTCCATCTAAGCAAAAGAAGTATATATTGGTATGCATTGATTATGTCACTAAATGGGTAGAGGCCAAAGCATTACCTTTTTCTAATGAAAAATCTATAGTTAACTTTCTTTTTTAGGACATCTTCACTCATTTTGGTGTTCCAAGAGAAATTGTGACAGATCAGAGATCTCAATTTACATCTAAAATGGTGAAGGGTCTTGTGGAATATTACAAGGTCAAACATAGGAAATCTACTCCCTATCATCCACAAGCAAATGGTCAAGTTGAATCTACAAATAAGGTGATTGAAGGAATTCTCACTAACACCATGCATCTATATAGAAGAGATTGGGCAGAAAGGCTTCCTGAAGCCTTATGGGCCTATAGAACTACATGGAGGAACACAACGGGACATACACTCTATGAACTTGTTTATGGGAAACAAGTCCTGTTCCTTATAGAGCTCTAAATCAAAACCTTCAAGATGGCAGTCCAATTGGGACTGGATTTATCAGAGGCACAGAAACATAGATTGGAGCAAATCAATGAACTTGATGAAATCAGGCAAGATGTAGTTCAAAGAGCCAATATAGTCCAACAGCAGATGGCTAAATGGCATGATAAATATATTAAGGAGAAGAAGTTTCAAGCAGGAGATTGGGCACTATTGTTTGATTCAAAGTTCAAATATTTTCAAGGGAAGTTTCAAACTCATTGGCTTGGGCAATATGAGATTGAAGAAGTCTTTAATAACGGAGCAGTAAAGATAAGGATGATAGATGGAAGAAAAATACCTCTTCTTGTGAATGGTCATCGGTTGAAGATATATCAAAAACTAATTTCAAGAGAGGAGTTCAATAATATTTTCCAGAATAACTCTGAAATGAAGCTAGTGAAGAAGAATTCTTCTTCTCCACTAACTTAGTCTTTAATTTTCCTAAAAAAATGCTTAAAAGAAAAAATTGTATAAGGTTGAAAACCAATCATTTATTGGCATACTTATACAGAAAATACAAGGTGAAAATCAAATATTTCTGACATCCTATATTTTCCATTTCCTTTCTGTAATAAGTAGTGATAAAAAACTACATTCATTTGCAGTTTAGAGTCTGCAAATTCATCATCTCATTCCATCTCGTTATGTTTTCATTTTTTTTACAGTTCCACTTCATCTCACTGTCATATTTCATTTACATTTTATCTTTTTAGAGTTTTACCCCATTTCACCCTATTTTTCATTTTGTATCACATCTCATTCCATCTCACTAGCATAACTCATTTCCATTTTATTTTTACACTCATATTCCATAGCCATATTTCACTTTTCCTTCTTTTCACATTTGGCAGCTGATTCCATTCCACAACTAATCTAATTCTGTAGGCACAACTTACTTATCAGCTCTAGCACAATTGTACAACTCACAAATAAATCATGAATGTAGGTAAATTGAAGAATCAAAGTTTGGAGATCAACCATGCTCAAAGTACCTATGGATCAACACCAAAAGAATTATCAAGCAAAAGTTTAAAGTTCTAAAGGTATAAATGCAAAATTTATTTCAAACAGTAAGTTACAAACATAAGTTATGTATAATATGAATGATCATATGTCTCCTTAACAAGTCATCATTTCATTTCACTGCCACTTCATGATACCACATCTCTGCCACATCTTCCACATTTGATACCAAACGGTCTATAATGATTTCATCATACCACACCTCTGTTACATTCTCCATACTTTGTACTTAAACGGTCCCTAATAACTCCATCTGTTAACGGTCAAAACGACGATGTGACCAACGTATTCACGTCTCTCCAAACCCTCACCGTCTACTTATTCCACGCAAACCCATAGTTCTTTTTCACCATACCTGCAGTCAGTCCATTTCATAAACCAGGACAGTAATTCTGAAGGTTAGGAAATTCTACGAAATAGAGGCCATGGGACTCATTGTCAGGACAGAGCCCGTGCGGGCAAAATATATGGAAGGATACCCACAACTCAAGGAGATGTTGCAGAAGGCTGGATGGCTCAATTCATTGAAAATTTTGATGGCTATCACAAAGAGATCACAAAATATTTTGCTGGATCATTCAATGGTACAGAAGTAGAGATTGGAGACATTAAGTTTGCAGTAACATAATCTTACATAGCAAAGGCTACAGAACTGCCAAGACTTTGAGAGAGATGGTTCAAAAATAAAGAATTTCACAATGAATCATGGAAGGTAATCCTCAAGAAGCCACGTATGGACATCACTATGTTTAGAAAAGGAATTCCTATTTCAGCACTTAAAAATAAATGGAGAAACATGCTTTTGATATTACAAAAATTCATTACCTGTGAGGGAAGATTCAAATGCATGTATGTTTATCATATACGTTTATTGATGAACTTTCTAGAAAATGGAAACATCAACCTCCCTTTCTTCCTTCTAAACAATCTAAGGAGGATGGCTTCAAATGTACTGAAGAAAATAGAATTCATAGACATAACTATGTACCATCATGGGTTGGTAAAAATACTAGTTGAATTTCATTTTAAAATAATAGGAGATACTTGGGAAAACTTCTTGATAATAAATTATTTCCAAGAGGCACCGGAATCACCTAAAGAGGGTAATGTCAGAAGGAGTAAGAGGAAAAATACCAGTATGACCATTCAAAGCAAACCTGAGTCCTCCACCCAGAAAAATGATGAAGAGCCAATCTCTAAGACAGAGATCAAGGAGCAGATCAAGCAAAAAGGGAAGATAAAAATGAAATCTAGTGAAATTACTGAGAACAAACCTGAATCTTCATTACAATAAGATGATGAACAACTAATATCTGAAAAATTGACAGAGATTAGGAAACAAATCAAGAGGAAGGAAAAGATAGGAGAGGAGAAAAAGGGTACAAATGAGGAGAACATAAGCCCGCTACAGCTTAGAAGGAGCTCTAGACTCTCAGGTATGGTAAAGAAGGTATCATCAAAGGGAATTGAGTTCATAAATATAGAATAAGAAACCCCAGTACCATCTCCTGACAATGTTACATTTACACACAGTCCTCAAAAATTTCCTAAACAATATTTCGAAGATAGCCCCAGTAAAGGATCTCCAGGCATAGACCCAGTGCAGCAACAAATTTATGATTACAAAGAGTCACTAGAGAAGAAAAGTGCCTCAATGGATCCAAAATCCTCAGCCATTCCAGAACAACCTATCAATCCACAAGAACCTCTAACTGACTCTCTCAAACTAGAAATCTATGAGTTAGAGATATTGAACAAGCATATCAAGAAAGAAAATGAAACCTTGAAGGAACAAAGCAAATTGGATAAAGCCATTCATGATAATACAATACTACACCAAAGGCTATAGTACAAGAAGAATAGGAATTTGAAGAGGAAGAATAGAAACTTGAATAGAACAATCATCAACCTAAAATACAGACTTCTCATGAAGAAACCCAGGATGGCAGTCACTTCAAAAAGGAGCAAGAGAAGAATGTTAGATGTACTAGTAGAGGTACTTGAGCAGATGCAATAGGAAAGAAGAGTTCACATTTTTGGCAAAATTGCATGGGGACATGCAATGATTTTGCAGTGGGGGTATGTTGAACCTCAGAATTACTCTCTCCTTGACAACTTCTCTCACTTCTTTCTCTTGTTTTCCATAAAAAGATAGATCCCCATCACTGATAAATGATAGATTTTGTCTCAAGGAGGACATTGAATGATTGACATGTTATACTTTTATGTTTTTCTATTTGAATAAGTTTTTGCAAATTAGCTGCGGAATGTAGCCTATTCTGCAGCTAACTATGTGTTTTGTAGCTACTTCCATGGTTTAGCAGGTTACATGTGTCAAATGAAGAAACTGCCATATGGGCATCTCTCGAATCGTCTCGACATGGATCCTATCCTAGTCACCTAGCCCAGATCGATAAAAGGCCAACTCAAGACCACAGTCAAAGGTGGAGTCAAACATATGAATCCTGGAAGAAATAGGACTCTTTGTCTACCCTTTCATGGTTAATTAATAAATCCAACAGTTCCATTGAAGCATTAATTCAAATCAGCCACCTATGTCACAGGGTTTTGTTTAACCACCTTGTTAGAATTCAAGTCACCTATAGCTGATCAAACATTTATGCAGACCAGTTGTAATACGTGTAGACCACCTGTAGCTAATTTTCCTCAAAAGACAATTATGAGTATTTTCTTCTAAATACCATTTGTACAGAACTAGAAGGAGTTCGAAGTTTTTGATGTATTAAGTTTAAACTTATTAGCTCTATAATTTTGGACTTTTGTTCCTGTTTTATAATACAAAGTCGTGTGTTGGTTGATGATCATTTGAAGGAGCATTTTGAATTAAGTTAGCAGCTCAACCTAGTCAGTTGCAGAGGGCCCCTGCGCTGAAGGAGGTTTTCTTTTCATTTGTTTTCTTCTTTTTGTTCAGTTTCAATTTCATCATTTGCTTTCAACAATGTTTGTAACTTATGTTGATTTCTTATAGTTTGATTTCTTTTAGTTTTAATCACTAGCATAATGTTAAAATTCAATTGTGTAGTCTTGTTTCTACAATCCATTTCATAAAGGAACCAACTTTGTTTCTAAATAGAGTTAGATTAAAAGTAATGAGGATGCATTGTTGATTAGTTTACTCACTATTTTTGTTATTTATTTCTTAGTTCAGGTTGTCAATGCATTGTATTAATGAATGTTTTTGGTCACCATTTCAAGCTGATATCCATCCTAAACTAAATGGTTAAACATTCACTTTACATAAGGGTTGAAACCAATCAGTTACCTTCTGTGTTATGCTCTTGACCTGTGAGAAGATACCAGAATACCAAATATGCAAAGAAATATACCCAGAACATAGAACAATAAGAAATAATAGCATGTATTTGATTATTCAAAAAGGAAAGCAATGTTCACTTGCCTCTTCGAGGGGGCAACCTCCAATAGAGCTAGGCTCAATTACAAAATAAGACACGATGCTCCTCAAGGAGAGTCTTTATCCTTTATATAGGATTCATACATGTAATACCATGGGTAAGTACCATGGTTCTTATTAATACCATCTATCTAATACCATGGCCCATTTGCAGGTCAACCACTTATAGTTATTAATATGGGATTTATTGACTCTTTAACTAACTATAACTATGACTTGACCTTATTACATAAATAAGGGGGTTAGCGTTTGACCCTAACATGCCCTCACCCATAAAAATAGCCTTGTCCTCAAGGTTGAAGCTATGGAAACTACTGAAGAACAGTGGTTGGTTCCCAAGTCGCATCTTTTGGAGAGGTGTCTTTCCACTTGACAAGGAATTCCTTGATCATGCGGCCATGCAGGCATTGTTCTCGCATGTCAAGAACCTGTTCAGGTTGGAGCCAGATTGAACCTTCTTCATCCAATTCCGGTAGACTAGTTTGAATTCTGCAATGGTTCCCAACCACTTTCTTGAGGCATAAGACATGGAAGACGGATGGATTTTTGCAGTGGGCGGCAAGGCTAGCTTGTAGGCTACTTCTCCGACGAGCTGAAGTATTTGATACGGTCTGTAGAATTTTGGAGATAATTTCTAACAACCCTTGTCTTTGAGTGATGCTTTCTTATATGGTTGCAACCTCAATAATACCTGATCCCCTTCTTGAAATTTGTGCTTTGAATGATGTTAGTCTGCCTGTTGCTTCATGCAATTTTGAGCTTGATGGAGATTGTCTTTGAGGTGGGCCAGCATGGTTGCACGGTTATGTAGGAGTTGATCCACTACTTGTACCTTCGAGCATCCCTGGATATAAGAAGTAGGAGAAGGAGGGATTTGACCATAAACTGCTTCATATGGAGTCATTTTTGTGGTGGCATGATAATTAGTATTATACCACCATTCGGCTAGAGGTAACCACTATACCCATGGATGTTGCTTTTCTAAAGTGAAACACCTGAGGTAGATCTCCAGACATTTGTTGACTACTTCAGTTTGACGATCAGTTTGGGGATGAAAGAAAGTACTGAGTTGTAGTTGGGTACCTTGTAGCCTAAAGAGTTCCTACCAAAAGTTACCGGTGAAGATCGAGTCATGATCAGACACAATGGAAGTGGGCATGCCATGCAATTTGAAGATCTAGTCCATGAAAGATTGAGCCACCAAAGCTGGTGTAAAAGGGTGGGGTAGGGCGCAAAAATGAGCATACTTAGAAAGT
>APFE030447868.1:61830-85273 GCA_000404065.3 Pinus taeda | reverse complement strand
CTCTGCCAAAATGCGACTTTTGAGGGTGGATGTTGGTGATATCGCTACTTTGTCCTTGTGGCGAAGAATCTCATCCTGCCAAGAGTAGCCCGCTGTGGAATTTGGATCTGCCTGCAATTTATTAATGAGTTGGGAGAGCAAAGTATTGGAAAACCACTTCTTATGAGCCTCTTCAATCCACTCTGGAATGGGAAGAGAGATTGCTAGTAGGGTGCTTTCCTCCTCAAATTGGCGTGATAAAGCATCTGCTACAACATTTTCGCACCCTTTCTTGTAAATTATCTCATAATCATATCCCAACATTTTGGCTAGCCATTTATTTTGTTTTGGCGAGGATAGGCATTGCTCCAAAAAATATTTAAGGCTTTGATGGTCTATGGATTTGGAAATGTCGCCACAATAAATATGGTCGCCAAGTATCCACTGCACGTAAGATGGCCATCATCTCCTTCTCATAGGTAGATTGTCCCAGATTTGTCCCACTTAGTTGTTGTCTAGTGAAGGCCAAAGGTCGACCTTCCTATATTAAGACAACCCCAATACCCGTACCTAAAGCATCACATTCAATCACAAAATATTTGGTGAAGTCGGGTAGCGCCAATATGGGAGTGGAACACATGGCATGTTTGAGAGCTATAAATGCCTGTTGCGCTTCATCATTCCAAAGGAATGAATTTTTCTTGAGAAGGTGAGTGATGGGTCTAGCAATGTGACCATAATTGCGGACAAATTTGCGATAGTAGTTGGTGAGACCCAAAAATACTCTCAAGCTCTTCAAGGTCTTTGGTTGAGGCCAATCCTGCATTACCTGGATCTTTTTGGGATCCACCCTGACACCTTCATGCCCCACAATGTGGCCCAAATACTCAACTTTATCCATGCCAAAAGAGCACTAACAATTTGACAAATAATTTATGCTTCCGGAGTAGTTGCAAGAGCAGATCTACATGTTGAAGATGTTTTTCCCAGGGGAGGCTGTAGATGAGGATGTCATCAAAGGAAAAAAGGACAAATATTTTGAGATATGGTTTGAGCAGGTGATTCATGAGGCTCTGAAAAGTGGATGGAGCATTACAAAGACAAATGGCATGACCAAGAATTCATAATGGCCTTTATGAGTTTGGAAAGCAGTCTTTGGAATGTCTACTTCTTTCATGCGAATTTGGTGATAGCTCGAGCGAAGGTCGAGCTTAGTAAAGAATTGAGCCCCATTTAGTTCATCTAGCAAATCATCAACAACCGGGATGGGAAATTTATCTTTGATTGTCAGCTTGTTGAGGGCCCTGAAGTTTGGACACATACACCATTCCCCATCTTTTTTGAGCACCATGACCACAGGCGATGAATAAGGACTAATTCTAGGACGAATGACACCTGCTTCTAG
Organism: Pinus taeda; assembly: GCA_000404065.3. Lineage (NCBI taxonomy): Eukaryota > Viridiplantae > Streptophyta > Pinopsida > Pinales > Pinaceae > Pinus > Pinus taeda. Next base: position 83,889 of record APFE030447868.1, on the reverse strand, counting down.
GAGTTCCTTGATGATTTTTTCAATTTCATTCTTTTGGGCGAAAGGATATCTATATGGGCACACATTTGGTGGTTGTGCCCCTGGGACCAAAGTAATGCTATGATCATGTTCCCCTCTCGAGGGTGGAATCTCATGAGGCTTGTCAAAGATCTGCAGATGGTTGTTTAAGACCTGTTGCATCTCAGGACGAATATGAAGGGAAGTGGGTTCGAAGGCCTAGATGGCATTAAATTGGGCTATAACTCCATGGTGGCCCTTTTTTAACAATTTTTCCATCCTATGCAAGCTAATGATAGAAGGAGCACCTGCCCGGAGTCCGCAGAGGGTATGTGTGTTGTTATTCTTCTTAAAGGTCATATATAACTCCTAGAAATCCATTGTGACTGGGCCGAGTGTGTGGAGCTATTTAGCACCCAAGACAATGTCACACCCACCCATGTTGATGGAAAACATGTGGGTCTTTAGGTGATAATCCCCCATTTGAAGTTTGACATTTTCACAACGACCTTCACATTTCATTGTCCCCCCATCAGCAATCTGGACCTAGAAATTAGAGACTACTATGACAAAACAATGCACTACTTCAGTGACTCTTTGATGGATAAAGTTATTCGTACTGCCACTATCAATCAAGACTACTACAAGGTGTTGCTTAATAAAACCTTTGATTTTGAGAGTTTGGGGAGAAGAAATTCTTGCCAAAGCATGAAGCGAGATAATTAGTTCTTCAGGTGTAGCTGGGAGCTCATTGTCCAGCTAATTGTCCTCATATTCCTCCTCTAGTCCCTCAATTGGTGGGGCTTCCTCAGATGAACTATGATCAGTAGCATTAATTTGAAAGAATTTGGGTTCCTTGCATTTATGCCCCGGGGAGTATTTCTCATCACAGAAGTAACACAATCCTTACTTTCTTCTTTCTGCCATTTTTGTTGGTGACATCTTTTGAACCTTAAGTATTTGGGTAGTGCTCAGAGCTTGGGTGGGGAGTCCCTTGGATATGAAATTTGGACGAGTCGACTGGGCTGCTAACGCACGCTCTACTTCACAAAATATCTTGCAAGTTTCCAGCCATGAGACTTGGTGTTGCATTCGGACGTGGGATTGTATGGCATCTTTGAGACCACTAACAAAACATTCCAAGTAGAATTCATCTGCTAGACCTCCAATGTGGAAGGCTAATGCTTCAAAGGCTTTAATATACTCTTGGATTGTGCCTGTCTGTCGGAGCTTAGTAAGACGACCCAAAAAGTTAGATTCATGGTCAAAGTGATCAGAAAGGGCTTTTGAGAATATCTGCCAAGTCATTGGCATTGCATAACAACATTTATGGCACTGCCACCATTACCATCTTTCTTGGTCCAAGTACAGGCTTCCCACACTTAGCTTAGTCACATCATCTCTGATGTGATTCAATGTGAAATATTGCTCCATTTGTGCCAGCCATATGGCCAGATGAGAGCCATCAAATTTATACATGTCCAGCTTGGGTGGTCGAGGCTGGGACTATTGGTGATTTACATAGAAGTGAAGAGAATGGCTAGACTCGCCCTCAAGGTTTTGATTAAAATCATATGCCTCCGATTGTTGCCCCAACTTGCCCTTTGTGATTGTGTCATTTAAGGTCTGGATCTTCTTCGTTAATTCTTCCAACTTTTGTTCAAGGGTGTCTATCTTCTCATTAGCCATAGCTTGAGCTCTGGTTTGTACCATGCATAGATCCAGTGCACTTGTCGTTACTATGAAAAAAAATTGGGACCACCCAAAATTTTGATGCTGAGAAGTGAATGGTACCGCCTTGCTCAACCCGTCGACCTGATTCTTATGGGCTAAGTCTCCTATAAGTGTCCCGGGAGGGTCTCAGACTTTTTTTTTTTTACTCCGAAAGGAGTTTTACTCCAAGCTTAGGAATACTGCAATAATCGATTCCCAGAAAATTTAATTCTGCCCAATGTCCTGCGAGAATCACACCCATGTATAAGAGCCACACAAATAATTAGATTTGTCGGCAAAACCCTAAAATGTAGAGTATGAGTAGGAATGTGGTAGTGATCGAACCCTGACTACTAGATCTGAATGGCGGATCTGATTGTTGCAACTACTATAGAACCCAAACTGCTAGATCTGAATGGTGGATCTGATAGATATGATTTGGCGGATCTAAATGGTGGATCTGATAGATCTGAATGGTAGAACTGATTGTTGCGGCTGCGACAGAACCCAACTTCCCAAACCTGATCTGGAAAATATTATGCATGATCTAGAGAGAGGCAAGGAAACTATGGTCTCAAGGAGTGTCAGGTGCTACAGATCGCAATATACATAAGGGTCGGACAGTAGTACTCGACCCAATCTTTCAGGGCACTAACCAAGGAGGATCAACCGTACCCTTAGCTGTACAACCTGATAACCCTATCGTACGTGCGAGTAATCTCCTCGAATGTTGTTCTCGGTGTACTGTAGCAGCAAGACGGCTGACGATTTATCTATGGCGAGGTTTCAAGAGAGCCTAGGGGGCTTCTGATATACCTGGAGGGTACCTGGAAGACAGTCCGTGCGCGGTTCTATCTAATGCGCTACTACTCGAAGGGGTACCCACAAGTGTTACAAGGGAGTCCAACAAGTATGACCACCTCTTGTATTTCCTGCATGCATGCCTCCCCAAATCCACAGGTTTATGCGCTCAATGACAAATCCCATGGTTTAAATACGATGGAACACGTCTCTAGCTAAAAAAAATTCTGCTAGAAATGGAGATCCCACTGGCCCTGGAAAGTGCACTGATACTTCTTGTTATGCTCTAGACCTGCAAGAAGATACTAGAATACCAAATATGTGAAGAAATATACCCAAAACATAGAACAAGAAGAAATAACAACATGTATTTTATTATTCAGAAATGAAAGTAATGTTCACTTGCCTCTTCGAGGGGGCAACCTCCAATAGAGTTGGGCTCAATTACAAAATAAGACACGACACTCCTCAAGGGGAGTCTCTATCCTTTATATAGGATTCATACATGCAATACCATGGGTCAGTACCATGGTTCTTATTAATACCATCTATCTAATACCATGGCCCATTTGCAACTAAATGTGGGTCAACCACTTACAATTATTAATATGAGCTTTATTGACTCTTTAACTAACTATAACTATGACTCGACCTTATTACATAAAAAAGGGGGTTAGGGTTGGACCCTAACATTCTGCATGCTTTTATTTAGTTTTTCTAGATTCTGAAATACAGAAGTTGCTTGAATTCCATCTCAAGGAGGTTATCTTTCAAAATTGAAGGTTAGAGTGACTAGAAGTACTTCAATTAATTTCATTCTCTGTATTTATTTCAACATGACTTACAACTTTACCTTCTAGTTTTAAGAATCAAATTTATGAATTAGGACAAATGCTCTGTTTTTCCTTCTTTTAACTTAGAGTTTGACTAGGTTTAAGCTTTTGGTTCACCTTTAGGAAGTTTAGATTCAGTTTCTCATAGTTCAAATTGTACATCATTAGGAATCAAAGAAGAGAAACTCCCAACCAAAATAAAATACAAAACAACGAAGTAATAAGGGTTAACTAAGCACATACAGTGCACTACACTTCATCAGCTTACGAACCTTGGTTGATAATTTATGCAAAGCAATTTAGGACACTAAATTGACTAAACACATATCATTATGAAGTATCATTTCATCTTCTGTACTTATACCATTACAACAAAATGATGTTGTTTCATCTTGATATATAACATGAACATAACTTTGTTTTTCTAAAGCTTCTTCATGGTTTACAGACTCATCAATTTCAAAATCATAGATTTCCTGAACTTTTGTATCTGTCAACATCATCATACATTCTTTCATATTTTTGATAATAATTCTATCTTGATTCTCTACTGAAGATGCTTCATTCTAGTTACAAACTCTCATTTGCTTGTCTTCAGCTTGTTGAATTATGACAAATTCCCTACCAATGCCATTATTCTCAAAGTTATTAAGTACATGCTCAAAATAATTTTCTAATCTAGCTATTTCTTCCAGTAATCTCACTTCTTCATCAACATGCATAAGCATATTGTCCAATTGTCATTCATTACCTGTCAAACCTGAAAACATACACAACATATCAGTTTCAAAAATACAAGGCTCTTCATTTGAAGCCTTAGTGATCAGATCTTCATGCCTCTCTGAACTATTCTGATAGTTCACTAAGTTATTGAGAAATTCTTCCTCGACATCTCTGATTTCTTTTTCATCAAAGAATACTTCTTGGACTGCAGCTTCTTGACTATGCTTGGCAACTTCATCATAGGTTTGTAGAATACCTTTCTGTTCTACACAATTCTCTTCATCACTCAGTTTATCCAAGTAAGACAATAATGTCTTTCTCTCTTCTATGATAAGACTTTGATCCTTCAAAGTTTTCCTTGACTTAACTTTTTGAGCTGAGTTCTCTATGTTAGCTTCTCTTCTCTTTACTTCACAAATCTGCAATGCATTTATTTCCTTTTCTCTGTCCATTTTCCATTGGGTTTCTTTCCATGTTAATATTCCTTCAAACATGATCCAATAAGTTTTTAATAAGAGAAGGCACAACCATTCACTTATACCTTTTAATTTTCTCCACCAATTGAAGTCTTGAAATTCTTTATGAATCTCCTTTTGTGTTTTTCTTGTCTCTGCGTCTTTCACTATTTCATGCACAGGCTCAAATTCATTAGGTTTCATACCTGCAAATTTACATTCACACAAATAATTAATTCCAAAAATATGAGACTCTCTTGTCTGTGAAGATGATACCAGTATCTGTATAGATCATCGCTTCATCACTGTCTCCTTCCCCAAGGAGAGGCCCTTTCTCTGGCTCACAAATGGATCCTATTCTTTCATTCTCAACTGTTCGAAGTATTAATTTCTCAGCAAATAATTCCTTGACAGCCCACTTAAGTCTTTTTCCCACATAAAATCCTTGTTTCCATTCTTCTCTAATTCTTTTTTGTATCGGCTTCTCCAAATAACTGAGTTCTGTCTTTATCTCAGCCACCTCTATGTCAATTTCTTCCTTACTCATTCCTTTGATTCCAATTGCTTTGGCACTCTTTTCTCTCAGTCTGTGACTTTCCTCTGTACCCCTGTTATGACCAACAATAGTCAAATTCATTGTTTCCTTTGGTGAACTTTCTTTGTTCACTGGTGAGTTGCAACTAGCCCTTCTCTCTTCTCTAACAAGTCTGTTAGTTGTTACCCATACCAAATCATCCTTTTGGTATCCTTTCTTTTCCAGATTCTCTGCACTAGAACCCTTTCTTCTCCTTGAGCACTCTGGCTCATCTTCCAAAGATGTTGGTTGTTGCATCTTCAATTGCTCACTTCCCTTTACCTTCAGTAATTTCATTTTACTGTTGGGTACTACCACCTTTTATTCATCTGAGATTTCTTCTTGCTTCATCTTCTTTAACATAGCTCATGTGCTACGATGCTGCTATAGCTCATTCTATCTTTCAGCAATTTTACTGCTTCCCTTGGCCTGCATAATCTTACCTCAAGATTCATCAAATATCCTTCCAAGCGTGCCAATTTTCTTCAAAGATATCTTAAAACTAATTCCCATCTTACTTTTCATAATGAACACTTCAGCTTTTAAGATCAATTAAGATTTTATCTGAACTTCAACAATATTTATAAAATTCATGATAGACACTACAATTTCTTTTGATAATGTTTTTTTAAGCAAATCTTGTCTTGCTTCTGTAAATTTCAAATTTCAATCCTTGTAGTGGCTCTTCTTTCAGATCTATCGAATCCAATCTTTAGTATAATTGTTCCTTCAACCATCAATATCATTGTCTTTAACAATACTTAAACAATCTTCATTCATTCTTCAATTTTCCAAAAAATTCTTCAAATCATTTAAATGACTTTAGTGCTACAACAAACCACTCTTCTATTTGACTTTAAATTCAAAACCAATAATTCAATCAACTTACATTTAAACATTACTAAGCACTGACTTCAAATATGGAAATTTCAACTGCCTGTAAGGAAAACATCTTCTCCTCTGAAATTTCACTCCCTTGTTGTTCTTTAGACATTCAAAACAAGTCTCTGTAAAAATCATCAAAATAAATATTCTTACCAGACTTTCGCCAGAGGATTCATTGTTTCCCCATTCTAATCTCAGTATCCTTTGGGATCTGATTTTGCTTTAATTGTTCTAACATGCTGGTATCTCAAATGTCTTTCTGGTCATTCCAAAGACTTTTTCGGCTCTTATACCACTTTGATGCAACAAAACCACATCTTTTCAAAATTCCGCGTGGACCTATGAGTTATGGGCCCACATATACATCTTTAATGAAGTGAAGTTGCACCCGTTACACAAATTCTGAAATTAAACAATTAAACCCCTGTTTAATTAAACTATCAAACCTGACCTCTTGCGTGAATCCTAAATTAATTAAACTCTAGTTCAAACCTTATCACATCAGTTTTCTAAATTAACCAACACGCATCTTCCGGGGCGATATCCGTCGGATCTCATCCCTTCTTAACAAACGGATTTGATCGATCCAGAACTCAACTGGATTAAATCACAATCCATAAAATATCATGTCCGAAATCGGGATTAAACTGTGTGTATGTTTCGACGCAATTACCGTCAGATCTGACCCTTCAAAAAGACAAACACAATTGACTGAGATATTAACTCAGTTCTATAATTTATCGTGTCTGGTTTTGGAATTAACCTCTGTGCTTATTGGCACATGATAGACGTTATATCTGTTGCGTTTGTCCGGTTAGACGATTCACAACGATCTCACGTTCTCCGTTGGGAAACTACGTTCTGCACTTCTGCTATGTTTAGATAGTCACTATTATCCCTTTGTAGCTTAATCAATAAATAGTCTACTTCTACTCACTGTTAACCGATGCCAGAACTCAAGAGATCAGTTGATACAATTAAGGGTTCACAATAGACTTTCCACCCAATTCCAAGGAAAATATGGTGCAAAAAGCTTTTAGTCTTCCACAGTTAACTGCCCAGAGAATTCCAATACCTCAAGCCCATTATACCAAAGAAAACCGAGCTTTCAACATGTAAATAAATTAGCTTCAATTATTTCGAAGGGAGAATAAAACATTCATGGTTTGACCATCCATGTGCATAAATTAGAGAGGTGTAGAAAGATACCAAATTTTATGTTCAAATCCTTCAATAATTTAGAAATCTACATAAATACACATACAGGCTTTCTTGACAAACTCTGCCAAATTTTAGTTTATAATCACACAAGAACTTATACAATTCACAGGCCTGATATGCAATCAAATGTCCTTCATCATATCCCACTCACACACACCTCTACTCTCTAACCTCTAGCTCTCTCTCTCTCTCTCTCTCTCTCTCTCTCTCTCTCTCTCTCTCTCTCTCTCTCTAACTTTTAATTATTCAAAAGATCATAATTTATACAAATATGGATTCATGAGCCAATTTAGTACAGATCCAACAATCTCTCACTTTCTCCTAAAGTATCTCTTCAGCTCCACTCTTTTCTCAAACAAAATCCTAAATGAAGCTTTTAAATCCCTCAAATCCTCACTCTTCCTAGGATTACTCAACTGTCTCTAAGATCTCTACATTCATGACATATTCTCTATAAATAAATTTACAATTAAAATTTCCTCAAACTCAACTAAACTTAGGAAAATTACTAAAATGATTAAGGGAACCCACTCCCTTTAGTAAATGTGAAATAAGACTCATGGGTCTTATAAGCTTTGATGGATGCTCTTGCATCAGACTCCCTGAGTTGAAATAATTCATGGAATCCTGTCCATGAGTCACCCAACTACTCCTATTGCAAACTTCATCAACTTTCATCTTCCAACTGGCTATTTGGGCTCTTTCAATTGCAGGTGCATTTACTTCCTTCTCTCTTTGTCTTGGATGCCAAACCTTACTTCGTAACTTGCCATCTCTTTCATCTTGCTGCTGCTCCTTTTTTTCTGCCACTGTTGCTTTAGTCCTTCCAGGTTTCCAAATCTTATGTTGTTGTTGTCCTCACTCTTTGTTGATGCAGATTTCTTTTGTTAATTCCTCTTATTTGCTGGTTCTCTTCTTAACTGACTTCTTCATCCACAATTTCTCGATTTTCTCTTTACACTTCACAACCTTTCTGAAACACATGGACCTTAGTTGAACTCCACTGTCAACCAACTGTTGTTCATTCTCTTTTGCCATAGAAATTATGAAATTTCTATCCAATTTTACATCAACTCTTTCATTTACAACCTCTTGGTTGCACTTTACAGCTTCCCCTTCATTGCCATGAAAGGCAATTGTTTCATCTATATCATCAAGTTCACTTAATAAGTTTTCTAGCAAATTAAATCCTCCTTCATATTCAATAAGCATGTCATTTACATATGGCTCCTCTTTCCTGTATAAAACAAAATTTCCATCACAATTGTCAGATTTAAAATTACTATGCTTTCTATTCTCTACAGATAATTCTGTCATCAAGTCTTTATGCTGATTTTCAACAAAATTTATGAGACTGTCAGCAAATTTGATTTCAGTGCTTCCCTTTGCATTACACAGTGTTCCTTGTTCTGATACAAGACTATCATTCAATAATTCAATAGCTATAATTTCTTGGAGCATATCATTATGAAGTATCCTTTCATCTTCTGTACTTATACCATTACAACAAAATGATGTTGTTTCAGCTTCATATATAACATGAAAAAAACTTGGTTTTTCTAAAGCTTCTTCATGGTTTACAGACTCATCAATTTCAAAATCGCAGATTTCCTTAACTTTTGTATCTGTCAACATCATCATACATTCTTTCACATTTTCGATAATAATTCTACGTTGGTTCTCTATTGAAGATACTTCATTTTGGTTACAAACTCTCATTTGCTTGTCTTCGACTTCTTGAATTATGACAAATTCCCTGCTAATGCCATTATTCTCAAAGTTATTAAGTACATGTTCAAAATACTTTTCTAATCCAGTTATTTCTTCTAGTAATCTCACTTCTTCATCAACATGCATAAGCACATTGTCCAATTGTCATTCATTACCTATCAAACCTGAAAACATACACAACATATTAGTTTAAAAAATACAAGGCTTTTCATTTGAAGCCTTAGTGATCAGATCTTCATGCCTCTCTGAACTATTCTGATAGTTCACTAAGTTATTGAGAAATTCTTCCTCAACATCTCTGATTTCTTTTTCATCAAAGAATACTTCTTGGACTGCGGCTTCTTGACTATGCTTGGCAACTTCATCATAAGTTTGTGGAATACCTTTATGTTCTACACAATTCTTTCCATCACTTAGTTTATCCAAGTAAGACAATAATGTCTTTCTCTCTTCTATGATAAGACTTTTATCCTTCAAAGTTTTCCTTGACTTAACTTTTTGAGCTGAGTTCTCTGTGTTAGCTTCTCTTCTCTTTACTTCACAAATCTGAAATGCAGTATTTCCTTTTCTCTGTCCATTTTCCATTGGGTTTCTGTCCATGTTAATATTCCTTCAAACATGATCCAATAAGTTTTTAATAAGAGAAGTCCACCAATTGAAGTTTTGAAATTCTTTATGAATCTCCTTTTGTGTTTTTCTTGTCTCTGTGTCTTTCACTTTTTCATGCACAGGCTCAAATTCATTAGGTTTCATACCTGCAAATTTACATTTACACAAATAATTAATTCCAAAAATATGAGACTCTCTTGTCTGTGAAGATGCTACCAGTACCTTTATCTTATGCTGATCTGTATAGATCATCTCTTCATCATTGTCTCCTTCCCCAAGGAGAGGCCCTTTCTCTGGTTCACAAATGGATCCTATTCTTTCATTCTCAACTGTTCAGAGTATTAATTTCTCAGCAAATAATTCCTTGACAGACCACTTAACTCTTTTTCCCACATAAAATCCTTGTTTCCATTCTTCTCTGATTCTTTTTTGTATTAACTTCTCCAAATGACTGAGTTCTGTCTTTATCTCAGCCACCTCTATGTCAATTTCTTCCTTAATCATTCCTTTGAGTCCAACTGCTTTGGCACTCTTTTCTCTCTGTCTGTGACTTTCCTCTGAACCCCTGTTATGACCAACAAGAGTCAAATTCATTGTTTCCTTTGGTGAACTTTCCTTGTTCACTGGTGAGCTGCAGCTAGCCCTTCTCTCTTCTGTAACAAGTCCATTAGTTGTTACCCATACCAAATCATCCTTTTGGTATCCTTCCTTTTCCAACTACTCTGCACTAGAACCCTTTCTTATCCTTGAGCACTCCGGCTCAACTTCCAAAGATGTTGGTTGTTGCATCTTCAATTGCTCACTTCCCTTTACCTTCAGTAATTTCATTTTACTGTTGGGTTCTGCCACCTTTTATTTATCTGAGAGTTCTTCTTGCTTCATCTTCTTTAACATAGCTCATGTGCTACGATGTTGCTATAGCTCATTCTATCTTTCAACAATTTTACTGCTTCCCTTGGCCTGCATAATCTTACCTCAAGATTCATCAAATATCCTTCCAAACCTGCCAATTTTCTTCAAAGATATCTTAAAACTAATTCCCATCTTACTTTTCATAATGAACACTTCAGCTTTTAAGATCAATTAAGATTCTATCTGAACTTCAATAATATTTATAAAATTCATGACAGACATTACAAATTTCTTCTGACAATGTTTTAGTAAACAAATCTTGTCTTGCTTCTACAAACTTAAAATTTCAATCCTTGTAGTGGCTCTTCTTTCAAATCTATCGAATCCAGTCTTTAGTCTAACTGTTCCTTCAACCATCAATATCATTGTCTTTAACAATACTTAAACAATCTTCATTCATTCTTCAATTTGCCAAAAAATTACTCAAATCATTTAAATGACTTTAGTGCTACAACAAATCACTCTTCTATTTGACTTTAAATTCAAAACCAATAACTCAATCAACTTACATTTAAACATTACTAAGCACTGAGTTCAAATATGGAAATTTCAACTGTATATAAGGAAAACATCTTCTCCTCTGAAATTTCACTCCCTTGTTGTTCTTCAGACATTCAAAACAAGTCTCTGTAAAAATCATCAAAATAAATATTCTTACTAGACCTTCGCCAGAGGATTCACTGTTTCCCCATTTTGATCTTAGTATCCTTTGTGCTCTGATTTTGCTTTAATTGTTTTAACATGCTGGTATCTCAAATGTCTTTTTGATCATTCTAAAGAATTTTTTAGCTATTGTACCACTTTGATGCAACAAGACTACATCTTTTCAAAATTACGTGTGGACTTGTGAGTTATGGGCCCAAGTAGACATCTTTAATGAAGTGAAGGTGCACCCATTACAAAAATTCCGAAATTAAACAATTAAACCCTTGTTTAATTAACTTTCAAACCTGACCTCTTGCACGGATCCCAAATTAATTAAACTCCAGTTCAAACCTTATCGCGTCCGTTTTCTAAATTAACCAGCACACATCTTCCGGAGCGATATCCGTTGGATCTCGTCCCTTCTTAACGAATGGCTTTGATCAATCCAGAACTCAACTGGATTAAATCATAATCCATAAAATATCGCGTCTGAAATCAGGATTAAACTGTGTGTATATTCCAACGCGATTACCGTCAGATCTGACCCCTTCAAACAGACGGTCACGATTGATTGAGCTATTAACTCAGTTCTATAATTTATCGCATCCGGTTTTGGAATTAACCTCTGTGCTTATTGGCACACGATAACTGTTAGATCTATTGGATCTGTCTAGTCGAACAATTCACAACGATCTCACATTCTCTGTCGGGAAAATGCGTTCTGCACTTCTGCTATGTTTATACTGTCACTATTATCCCTTTGTAGCTTAATCAATAAACACTCTACTTCTACTCACTATTAACCGATGCCGGAACTCAAGAGATCACCTGATACAATTATGGGTTCACAACAGACTTGCGGCCCAATTCTAAGGAAAATATGGTGCAGAAAGCTTTTAGTCTTCCACAGTTAATTGCTTAGAGTATTCCAATACCTCAAGCCCATTATACCAAAGAAAATCGAGCTTTCAACATGTAAATCAATTAACTTCAATTATTTCAAAGGGAGAATAAAACATCTGGGGTTTGACCATCCACGCGCATAAATTAGAGAGGTGTAGAAAGATACCAAATTTTACGTTCAAATCCTTCAATGATTCAGAAATCTACATAAATACACATATAGGCTTTCTTGACAAACTCTGCCAAATTTTAATTTATAATCACACAAGAACTTACACAATTCACATGCTTAATGTGCAATCAAATGGCCTTCGTCATATCCCACTCACACACATCTCTACTCTCTAACCTCTAGCTCTCTCCTTCTCTCTCTCTAACCTTTAATTATTCAAAATACCACAATTTATACAAATACGGATTCATGAACCAATTTAGTTTAGATCGAGCAATCTCTCACTTTCTCCTAAAGTATCTCTTCAACTCCACTCTTTTCTCAAACAAAATCCTAAATGAAGCTTTTAAATCCTTCAAATCCTCACTCTTCCTAGGATTACTCAATTGTCTCTAAGATCTCTACATTCACGACATATTCTTCTTAAATAAACTTGCAATTAAAATTTCCTCAAATTCAACTAAACTTAGAAAAATAAATAAAATGATTAAGGGATCCCGCTCCCTTTAGTAAATGTGAAATAAGACTCATGGGTCATATAAGCTTTGATGGATGCTCTTGCGTCACCTTAGATAGATCTTTCTAACAAGGTATCATGTGCACCAAACAGAGATCATATGGCCAAATTACGACCCTGGGAAGTTGGCATTCCAACTAATCCCAACAGGGCCCACAAACATTTGGCGCTTCATCTCCTAGGGAGGTTTTTGGATCTTTAGGGTTTTCCGTTGCTTTTCAAAAATAAATAAGCCCCGAGTCTCATCGTAAAACAATTCAGAAAACATGTAGCCATCACATCTCTTTTCAGAGATAAGCTATGATTGCCCAAGCTAATTTGTTTCTCTTATGTATGTAAACAATTTTTCAACAATTATTATTAATTAATTGAAATTTTGTTTCGTTGTATTCTTGTGTTTTGATTTGAATTTATATTTTATTTTATTCCTTCATAAATCTAGATAATGATCATCACAACATCATCATATATTCAACCTATAAAATCCAAATATCAAAACCATATTTCATCGATATGTCACATAACAATAATGTTAATATCATTTCATATATTCAAATAATGAAGAATATATACACATATTTAATAATATGAAAATACATAAAGCTCATGTGTATGGTACTCATAGATAGAGTAAGTAATCATGCCTATAATATACAGACATCCAGAACACATACCAAACAAGTGAGGAAAAATAAGGCATTGCAATGTACTCGTTTGCCATTGCCACAATTACCCACCACACATTTTTGCCAATGGATTACAAAATAAATATATCTACTCTTATGACTTGTTCGACCTTCTCATAATTCTTTATGATTAGCGTATTTTACCATCCATCACCATCTTCAAAAGTTACCAGAGACCCAAGTCCTTGTTATCCGGGAGAAGACAAACTACGACGGTGGATGGGTAGATGGTTGCAGGATTTCCGTCCGATTCTTCATAGTTGGCAAGCATTTGGGAGTGTGGTTCAATAAATGAATGACTCCAAAGAAGGGCGCAGTGGCCGAAGACGCGTTAAATTAAATGGACGCAGCGAGCTTTTAAATTTAATTCACATTCCCAACAACTCAGACAGCGAGCTATCCGGCCACTTCCTTCCGTATAGGAAATTCGGGAAAACCGCTAAGTTGGCAGTACAGTTGGGAGATTTCGATCACATTTTTCACCCTTGGCGCCGCCAAACCACCACCGCCACTCGACCACTGTATCTCGGAGGATTTGATTGTTGGGGCCAGCTATATGCATGGATAACAGCCACCTCATTAATTATTATTCTGATTATGATTTCAGAGCGACTTACTTATCCGATTTATTTACGAGCAGTTGGCGGCTCCTCTCCAGCCTCCGACTATCCACTGCCCCAATTTTTTAATATAAAATTCTCGTCATTTTCGTACACGAAGTACCTCAGAAACTCCCCTCCATGGGGCCCAGAGAGGATAAAGCGCGATTCCCTATATAGTATTTGATAACCCCAACTTTACCCAAGGTCGGGGGACGTTTCATGCTTGACACGCTGGACTAGACCCTGATCCCCCGGCGGCGGAGATCTTAACTATGGTAACTTGTTGGCGAGTTTCTCGAGATTAGGTGGATAGTAACCGCCACAGCCGCATTAAGGGGAAGATTGAATAATTAGGGCTCTTCTTTTAGCACCGAAGGTTCGGTGCTAATGTTAAAGTACATAAGGGGGGGGTTAGGTGCTAATGTTAAAGTACATAAGGTCTCCCCATTAAGGGCAAGATTGAATATTTTGGGCTCTTCTTTTAGCACTTAATGTCCCAATGTTAAAGTACATAAGGTCTCCCTCTCCAATAAGGAGAAGATTGAATATTTAGGGTTTTTTTTAGCATCTAAGGTCCTAATGTTAAAGTACATATATGGTCTCCCTCTCCAATAAGGGGAAGATTGAATATTTAGGGCTCTCTTTTTTAGCACTTAATGTCCCAATGTTAAAGTACATAAGGTCTCAATGTTAAAAGGAGTGTTTAAAAGAGGGATGGATTTGGTTTTTTTTTGGCACCTAGGGTCAATGTTAAAGTAATTAAGGCCTTAAGGTTAAAAGAGTGTTATAAGAGAGATGGATTGTCATATGAATTTAATTTGAATAGTGAGAATTTTTTATTTTTTTTATTTAAGTATTGGAGCTAATAATTTGTGGAGAGCAAAAGTTTTTATTGCTTAATTAAAAACCAATTCACATCAATTACAGTGTAAAACAAGAGGATGAAAAATGCCTAAAGAAATTTGGGAAGAACGAGTGTGTACATTTTGCAAGTTTGGGGCAGTGGAATTAAAAAAAACAATTAATTTTGGAATGTGATGCGTTCTTTGCACGTTTGGGGCAATGGAATCAGAAAAACATTTAATTTTGGAATATGATGCGTTGAAAGACATCAGAGAAAGTTATGGCAATACGTGAGCATCTATTTCTTGGCATTGTGTTCTCAACTAGGGAATTGTTGGAAGGTTGAACCAACTCATCATCAATTGAATAAGAAAAGGATTGAATTAGCATCATCGATTTCTTGGCATTGTCTTTTCAGCAAGAGGATTATTGAAAGGTTGGACCAACTCATCATCAATTTGAATAAGAAAAAGATTGAATTGCATAAAACGAAAAACATGGCAATGATGGTCCCATAGACAATTTTTAGTCTCATGGACATTAAAATATCATTTCATTTCATTTCATATTTGAGTTCTCAAGACCATTAGCCTCGGTCTAATCTAAATAACTTTAAGTAATAATCAAATTTTAAAATTAATAAAAATTTTTGTTAGTGTCTCTCTAATTTAAATAACTTTAATTAATTATCATTTTTTAAACTTAATATATATATATAATTTTGTTTTTGCTAATTTACTCATAAAAATTTAAAATTTTAAATTCATATATTTAACAATACGTCATATAAGACAACTATACTATAAACTCTCTATATGACTGATACTAAAAGATATTAAATTTATATTAATAATTTAATATTTTCATTAATTAAATTATAATTAATTATAATATAAAACATATTATTATACAACACCGTATATGGTTTAAAACACAATTAAACCAAATCCCAACCAGCTTGGCTTTTTTTTTTTCAAGTCAATATTGACTCCGTCAACCGTCATCTTGCAAATGCCTCAAAGCTCGATAAACACAACTTCCTCGTAATTTAACTTCGTCGTAATTTAAGGTGGATGTCAAAGTCACTCACTTTAAAATAAAAGGTTTAGATTCTGAATTAGCTTGCTCCTTAAGTGAGTGTGGAATTAGGGTTACTTGCCGCCCAAGCCTTGTGTGGAATTAAGGTTAACTCACTAGGAACACCATTTATTAGGTTAAATGTGTAGATTTTATGATTTTGCAAGGTTAATTAATTAGGATTTTAATAATGTTGTTTGTGTTTTTTTTTTAAACATAAAATATTAAAGTTTTTATATATAGATATAGTAAATCAAAAGAATTGGTAATTGTGGTGGTTTTGTTTTTGTTTAATATGGAGTTGATTTCAATTTCGTGTGTTATAGGGTCGATTTCAATCACTACCATTTTCAACATATAAATGAACATGGAGATTTGAAACTTCCAACCTCCTAACGCACAGACTTCATTTTTCATCCAATTCCTTAATTAATCTCTAAATTAATTTTTCATTTCCTAATATTACATTTTTTCCCAAATTAATTAATTGTTATATTATTTTATGAATTGCACTATTCTTATATATATATATAACATACATATTTATTATAGTTAGTTATTTTTTTAATCTTCTTAAACATTTTATATAAAATTTATTAACAAACAATAAAGAGACATACACATAGACATATACACATGTAGATATTTTTTTTTTTATGGAAACTAATTGTTTTTGAAGAGACACAAACATATATAAAATATGGAGTAGTCTTTAAATGTGACTTTTTGGAGTTTTCAATGGATTTCTGAATCCAACAAAAAAACTTGTGGCCAAATACCAATTTGTGTTGTTTAAACTATTTTTTTGACTACATTTATGATTCCGCACCCTCAAAACCCCCTGGGGCACTTCGATTGTGAAAAATTCACCATAAACTTGTGATGTCAATGACATTTGCTAGAATAGACAAATTTATCGAAAATAACCAGCAAACTTACAAAAAAATAATACTAAAACTACTCTTATATTATTTCCTAATTTTATTTTTTTTAGAAAACTCATATAAATATATATTTATATATATATTTTATTTTTTTTTTTTAAATTAAAAAAATGTAATATATATTTACTTCAATTAAATATATCTCTATTTTATTAATATTAATATATTAAATATTAAAACCATTAAAAAATTAAATACATCACTTTAAATATCTATATTATAACTGTAATGCATCTCATACATTTAAAAAATATAACCCATGTCATTAAACCTAAATTCTAAACAACTAGCTTTGTGACTAACACAAATATATTTGCACCTAAATTCTAAACAACTAGCTTTGTGACTAATACAAATATATTTGCACAAAGATATAATGCTTTGTGATGACGCAAACATATTTGTACAAAGACAACTACACCAAACAATTTGTATTGAACCATGCAATTAGTTGGGTCAAGGTAAACCATACACATCATAGCTATATTCACTATATTTTGATCATCTTCAATATATCACTGGATCGGGTAGGTAATTAAACCAACGACTTCACATCAAGGAATGCCTTAACAAAGCATAAGATCACCCTTTATCCAAAACCTAGGGATACGTTAACAGAGTAGAAAATCACCCTCTATCCAAAACCCCTGTCAAATTTTTAAATTTTATTTGATTTATAATCACTTTATTCTCTAGATAAAAATTGGCTTCCAAACACCTTTTAATTTTAGTAAGATTATTGAAAACCCCTGAAATCTTTTTAAATTTTATTCGATTTATTAATCACTTTATTCTCTAGATAAAAATTGGCTTTCCAACACTTTTTAATTTTAGTAAGATTATTGAAAATCTCTGAAATCTTTACATAACATGATGTTACTTAAGTAAGTGAGTCGTATTAAGTTGATTAAATTATGAATTTAATAATACATGGGTTTTATATAATTTATTTAAATTAATTTTTTTTTTTTTTTAAAGTGATAACTTTGAAAGATTGGTTGTCCTAGATTACATCAAATATCATTATATTCATAAATAAAAAAACATTAAAACAATATGTTTGTATTTCATAAATATACAAACAGCCAGCTACTAAAATATAACAATATTTCTAGAAAATCCGAAACAATGAAAATTAGTTGTTTACCAATTATCAAACTCAATCAGATTCTTTTAAACTATAATTTAATAAATTAACTAGTTGTAATTTTAATAATTTATTAAAAAACTTTCAATTAATTTAATAATATGAAAGGTTGTAATTTTGATAATTATATTAAAATACCTTCCCCAGGTTACCATTTAACTAATGCAAACTTAATTAATAATTTTCTTACAAATTTAAACTCTTCACATTGCAGTAATAATAAACATTGATACACGTTGACATTCATAGTCAATAACCCTCAATTCACTGCAGCACCGGTCACATGAAACACAACTGTTGAAGAGCCCAAACTCCGGCACCAACTCACGAGAGAAGAGCGATTCCCTCTGTAACCGATCTCCAAACCCTGGTTCGTTCGAAACCCAAACCCATTTTCAATAACCCTTATCCTATTGCCAAAGGGGTTTCACCGTCAGCGGTGTGGTTTGGATTATGTTCTCCGACGGACCGTACCAATCCCTATTCAAACCCCACCCCGAATACCCCGGTTGGTCGCAGGTCGCCGTTGAAGAAATTCGAATCAGCAAAAGCTGCTTCAAAATTTATAAAAATGGGACGAGTTGACCGCTATGCCCCGGCAAAATTGCGAGATAACGTTGTCGCTACGATGAAAGAAAAGTATTCTAAAGGTACTCTTGGATGGATTTGGGATTCCAGAATGAGAGGCAGAAAGGTTTGAATCCTTTTCAAGGTCGTTATTTTATGTGATAAACTACATTCAATTCAACGGGATTGACGTGTTCGAAGTCGCAGGCGCAAAACCGAAAGAAGTCTCATCATGCAGTTGCTCATTATTTTCGTATGTTACCGTGGTTGAACAAACGGAGATCTCTGATAGCGATCCACGTGTTATTGAATTCCATTAATGTGCTATGATCTGTCTCAGCCCAGCCCCTCTATCTTTTTTTAATATAAATGAGGTCATCTGTCTCCCAAAATTTATTTATAAGTTGGTACCCGCCTTGTCTTAAATATCTATATTCCCCGCTTCCTCAAAAGCCGTAATAAAAATTTCTGAAATCGGGCTTCTGAACATAAAGCTGTAATAACAATTTCTGAAATCCGGCTTGTGAATATTTACAATTTCTGAACTTGTGTTTGTGGAGATCACAGCCATAGCTGCACTATGGCGAATGCCGCATCATAGATTTTTGAGGTGAGAATCCATCATGGATTTGGTCATTCTTGATTTTATGCAATTGGATTGGGATATATCCCGAGACTGACTTAGATTATTACATTATTTTAGGAAAGAATATGGGAATTTGGCTGTTAGATTATTAGCTTTCAAAGATTTCTGGTAATAAATGTCAGATCAAAATTGTAAATGATTAGTTGTATACATATTGGTATTCAGTTTTTTCAATACATTATGAATGCTAGAATGGATAATTAGGTAAAGTTCAGCATTGAACACTTGTTGTTTGTGGGGCGTAGTGGCACTAGTATTCATACGGCTGTTTATTGTCCTGAGGTTTTTTGTGTATGTCCAATGCACCTTATTTCATTAGAGATATTTGGTTTAGTCCTGGGAAAGTTCAGGTCTTGAACTTAGCACTATGCTTATTAGGCACCCACAAGGCTTGAACTTAACTCTATGCTTATTAGGCACCCACAGGGCTCAAACCTAACTCAATGCTAGCTAGGTACAACATGTTCTCTGTGGTTTGGAAGTTTTACTGTTATACCCAGCAAACTGGTGCTGTTTCTCATTTAGTAGGCCTGTGTAGGTTTCTCCCATTTCAGCATGACACGAATCTTGCTTCACCATTGAATTTGTACCTGCAACTGCTTCTATTGGTTGATGTGGACACCTTTGTTGTACCATTTCTCTTGTAATTTGGCATTGAAACTAGTTTCCTTCTATTTGTATGTTTAACTATGCTTGTGGTTCCTTCGCAGGCAAACCTACTTGGTCTTTGTAATATCAAAAGCTCTGCATTTTTGCAACCATTGAGACAGTTCTGTTAATATTATTAAGGGAAAAATTCATGAACTCTTTAATTATTTAAAACTCTGAGTTTTTCTTGTTTTCATTAATTATACACATTTCCCACTTGGTCCTGAACTTTGGCTGCTGATGACCTGTGATTCTCCAAGCAAGTTTCTAGGAGTACTGCACTGTTTCTAGTCTATTCTGTCAGCATTGTCGTCAAATCTATATCAAACCTCTTATTGCATTCATATTTTCAGGCCTTAAAAGATTTCCATAGCTTCCGTAGGTGTTTCTCTTGTACCAAAATCTGTGGGATGAATCAGGATAGTGCTACATATCCTTGCTTGGTCCTTTGGCACAGGGTTTTTGTGAGGCCCAACTTACCGTTTTCTATATATCCTCACATGTCAAGAGGGGATTTCTATGGTTATTGGAATCAATGATGGGGAACGCTAGTTGTGATCCGGTCAATTTGTGTGGAAAGCAGGCAAAGGACACAGCTGGGTTGTGCTGGCTGAGCTTGAGTTAATACCACCATGTTTTTTATTATAATTTCTAGATCCTACAAGCCCCATGCCTGTTGGTCTCAACTGCAAAACCTGTGACGTTTTTTCCTGTTACTTTTCTACTCTGTAAATCAGGAATTTTCTGAGGTTTGTTATCTACAGATCAGCATAACTTTGAACATTTTGTACTTGTAGAAGAAACTTGTACATGTTTAGGAGATATTTAAGTAATATCCAATGAATGTAAAACAATAAATTCTGTATTCTGGTATAACTGGTTTTGCAGTAATCTTTTCATAATATTCTATGTTTTTTTAGAACTTGTTTTTTTATCATGTTACAAAGGAGTCAGAAACTTACATTTTTCTTCTTAATTTATTTCAGCTGCTAGAGGGGACTTCAATACATTCATTTTGACAAAAGCATAAGCTGTCTCTTTACAATAATTTTGAAATTCTCATCAAATAACCTATACCCTGAGGAAAAGGATTGTTGTACTCTGATGGGGACTTCACTTTCCTTCCTTTGGGAAGGCCAAACACTAAAAGCAGATGGAAACCACGTACCAGATGACTGCATAGAAAAGGTCTTGGAAGCAGCGGCAGGGGGATCCATTAGTTTCAAAGGCAGACATTTGGAAGGAACTCCATCTGGATCCATTAGTTTCAAGGGCAGTACTCTGGAAAGAAATGCATCTGGATCCATTAGTTTTAAAGGAACCAATGGACAAACAACTCCATTGCGAACCCTTAGTTTCAAAGGTACCAGCAGAGAGGCAACTCCACTGCGATCCATTAGTTTCAAAGGTATAGATTTGGCGACAACTACTATTGGAGAAATTAGTTTCAAAGGCACAGAGTTGGAAGCAGACTCAATGAGGGTGAATAGCTCGAAGGAAAGAGCTTTTGATGGTTCTTCTGTGGGATCGGGTAGTTTCAAAGAGGAAGCAGCTGCAGTGAAACTACAAAAAGTTTATAAAAGTTACCGCACAAGACGTAATCTTGCAGATTGTGCTGTGCTGGTTGAGGAACTCTGGTTTGTCTCTAGTCCCACTCAAATTTTAATTATTTTTTTGTGTGAGTTGAAATCTTGACTGCTTTAGTTGTAATGAGGCATTTTTAAAATATTATCATTTCCTTTAGATTGGAAGCAAATGAGAGGTCTTTATCTCTCTTTTTATTGAATGCATGTACTGTTGACTTTCAAAATGTAGGTGGCAAGCCATAGACTTTGTGACGCTTAAGCGAAGTACTGTTTCATTTTTTGATAAACCAGAAACTGCAATTTCCCGTTGGTCTCGAGCAAGAATTAAGGCTGCAAAGGTAATGATTCACTTATTTTATCTGTGCTGTGATTCCATTACCATACTTTAACACTGGAAGGTATTCAAATGTCAAGCCATTATCTGTTCATTACACTTATTGTTTGCATGGGGAAATCATTAAATTTGTTTCTTAACAGGTTGGCAAGGGTTTATCCAAGGATGACAAAGCTCGCAAACTAGCGTTCCAGCATTGGCTTGAGGCTGTAAGATTACCATTCTTATCAAGTCTTCATGTTATACGGTAGATAATAAAATGGATAATAAAATATAAAGCATTATGCA
>APFE030447868.1:49721-61820 GCA_000404065.3 Pinus taeda | reverse complement strand
TAATTATAATATAAAACATATTATTATACAACACCGTATATGGTTTAAAACACAATTAAACCAAATCCCAACCAGCTTGGCTTTTTTTTTTTCAAGTCAATATTGACTCCGTCAACCGTCATCTTGCAAATGCCTCAAAGCTCGATAAACACAACTTCCTCGTAATTTAACTTCGTCGTAATTTAAGGTGGATGTCAAAGTCACTCACTTTAAAATAAAAGGTTTAGATTCTGAATTAGCTTGCTCCTTAAGTGAGTGTGGAATTAGGGTTACTTGCCGCCCAAGCCTTGTGTGGAATTAAGGTTAACTCACTAGGAACACCATTTATTAGGTTAAATGTGTAGATTTTATGATTTTGCAAGGTTAATTAATTAGGATTTTAATAATGTTGTTTGTGTTTTTTTTTTAAACATAAAATATTAAAGTTTTTATATATAGATATAGTAAATCAAAAGAATTGGTAATTGTGGTGGTTTTGTTTTTGTTTAATATGGAGTTGATTTCAATTTCGTGTGTTATAGGGTCGATTTCAATCACTACCATTTTCACAATTATAAGTGAATCAGGAGATTTGAACTTCCAACCTCCCTACGCACACAACCTTCAATTTTCATGCCAATTGCTAATTTAAGTTCTTCTAATCTAATTCTTTCCATATATTACATTATTTACCAAATTTAATTAATTTATATTATTTTATAGATGCAACTCATTTTTTATATATTGTTATATATATATATAATATATATATTATATACATATTTATTATAGTTAGTTATTTTTTTAATCTTCTTAAACATTTTATATAAAATTTATTAACAAACAATAAAGAGACATACACATAGACATATACACATGTAGATATTTTTTTTTTTATGGAAACTAATTGTTTTTGAAGAGACACAAACATATATAAAATATGGAGTAGTCTTTAAATGTGACTTTTTGGAGTTTTCAATGGATTTCTGAATCCAACAAAAAAACTTGTGGCCAAATACCAATTTGTGTTGTTTAAACTATTTTTTTGACTACATTTATGATTCCGCACCCTCAAAACCCCCTGGGGCACTTCGATTGTGAAAAATTCACCCATAAAACTTGGTGATTTCAATGATCATTGCTAAATAGACAAATTATATCCAGAAAAAAACCAAAAAACTTTACAAAAAAATAACACTGTCAAAATACTCTTATAATTATTTCCTAATTTATTTTTTTTTTAAAGAAAAAAAATATTTTTTTTTTTTTTTTTAAAAGATAAATATATTTATTCATAAAATTATATCTCTTATTTTATTAATATTAATATATTAAAATATTAAAAAAAAAAATATAAAATACAATCACTTTAAAAAATATAATATATAAACTAAGCACTCATCCCATTTAAAAAATATAACCCATGTCATTAAACCTAAATTCTAAACAACTAGCTTTGTGACTAACACAAATATATTTGCACCTAAATTCTAAACAACTAGCTTTGTGACTAATACAAATATATTTGCACAAAGATATAATGCTTTGTGATGACGCAAACATATTTGTACAAAGACAACTACACCAAACAATTTGTATTGAACCATGCAATTAGTTGGGTCAAGGTAAACCATACACATCATAGCTATATTCACTATATTTTGATCATCTTCAATATATCACTGGATCGGGTAGGTAATTAAACCAACGACTTCACATCAAGGAATGCCTTAACAAAGCATAAGATCACCCTTTATCCAAAACCTAGGGATACGTTAACAGAGTAGAAAATCACCCTCTATCCAAAACCCCTGTCAAATTTTTAAATTTTATTTGATTTATAATCACTTTATTCTCTAGATAAAAATTGGCTTCCAAACACCTTTTAATTTTAGTAAGATTATTGAAAACCCCTGAAATCTTTTTAAATTTTATTCGATTTATTAATCACTTTATTCTCTAGATAAAAATTGGCTTTCCAACACTTTTTAATTTTAGTAAGATTATTGAAAATCTCTGAAATCTTTACATAACATGATGTTACTTAAGTAAGTGAGTCGTATTAAGTTGATTAAATTATGAATTTAATAATACATTGGGGTTATAATATTTATTTATTTTAATTAATTTTTTTTTTTTTTTTAAAAAGTGTAATGAAAAGATTGGTTGTCCTATTACACAAAATCAATTATATCTAAATACTATAAAAAAACCAATAAATATTGTTTTATTTCATAAAATATCACAAACAAGCCAGCTATAACATATATAACATATTTCTAGAAAACCAATACAAATGAAAATTATATTGTTTACCAAATTACTCAAACTCAAATCAATCTTTTAACTATTAATTTAATAATATTAACTAGTTGTAATTTTAATAATTTAGAAAAAAATAACTTTCAAATTTTTAATTTAATAATATGAAAGGTTGTAATTTTGATAATTATATTAAAATACCTTCCCCAGGTTACCATTTAACTAATGCAAACTTAATTAATAATTTTCTTACAAATTTAAACTCTTCACATTGCAGTAATAATAAACATTGATACACGTTGACATTCATAGTCAATAACCCTCAATTCACTGCAGCACCGGTCACATGAAACACAACTGTTGAAGAGCCCAAACTCCGGCACCAACTCACGAGAGAAGAGCGATTCCCTCTGTAACCGATCTCCAAACCCTGGTTCGTTCGAAACCCAAACCCATTTTCAATAACCCTTATCCTATTGCCAAAGGGGTTTCACCGTCAGCGGTGTGGTTTGGATTATGTTCTCCGACGGACCGTACCAATCCCTATTCAAACCCCACCCCGAATACCCCGGTTGGTCGCAGGTCGCCGTTGAAGAAATTCGAATCAGCAAAAGCTGCTTCAAAATTTATAAAAATGGGACGAGTTGACCGCTATGCCCCGGCAAAATTGCGAGATAACGTTGTCGCTACGATGAAAGAAAAGTATTCTAAAGGTACTCTTGGATGGATTTGGGATTCCAGAATGAGAGGCAGAAAGGTTTGAATCCTTTTCAAGGTCGTTATTTTATGTGATAAACTACATTCAATTCAACGGGATTGACGTGTTCGAAGTCGCAGGCGCAAAACCGAAAGAAGTCTCATCATGCAGTTGCTCATTATTTTCGTATGTTACCGTGGTTGAACAAACGGAGATCTCTGATAGCGATCCACGTGTTATTGAATTCCATTAATGTGCTATGATCTGTCTCAGCCCAGCCCCTCTATCTTTTTTTAATATAAATGAGGTCATCTGTCTCCCAAAATTTATTTATAAGTTGGTACCCGCCTTGTCTTAAATATCTATATTCCCCGCTTCCTCAAAAGCCGTAATAAAAATTTCTGAAATCGGGCTTCTGAACATAAAGCTGTAATAACAATTTCTGAAATCCGGCTTGTGAATATTTACAATTTCTGAACTTGTGTTTGTGGAGATCACAGCCATAGCTGCACTATGGCGAATGCCGCATCATAGATTTTTGAGGTGAGAATCCATCATGGATTTGGTCATTCTTGATTTTATGCAATTGGATTGGGATATATCCCGAGACTGACTTAGATTATTACATTATTTTAGGAAAGAATATGGGAATTTGGCTGTTAGATTATTAGCTTTCAAAGATTTCTGGTAATAAATGTCAGATCAAAATTGTAAATGATTAGTTGTATACATATTGGTATTCAGTTTTTTCAATACATTATGAATGCTAGAATGGATAATTAGGTAAAGTTCAGCATTGAACACTTGTTGTTTGTGGGGCGTAGTGGCACTAGTATTCATACGGCTGTTTATTGTCCTGAGGTTTTTTGTGTATGTCCAATGCACCTTATTTCATTAGAGATATTTGGTTTAGTCCTGGGAAAGTTCAGGTCTTGAACTTAGCACTATGCTTATTAGGCACCCACAAGGCTTGAACTTAACTCTATGCTTATTAGGCACCCACAGGGCTCAAACCTAACTCAATGCTAGCTAGGTACAACATGTTCTCTGTGGTTTGGAAGTTTTAC
The DNA here is from genome assembly GCA_000404065.3 of Pinus taeda. Classification (NCBI taxonomy): domain Eukaryota; kingdom Viridiplantae; phylum Streptophyta; class Pinopsida; order Pinales; family Pinaceae; genus Pinus; species Pinus taeda. Next base: position 57,815 of record APFE030447868.1, on the reverse strand, counting down.
TGTTATACCCAGCAAACTGGTGCTGTTTCTCATTTAGTAGGCCTGTGTAGGTTTCTCCCATTTCAGCATGACACGAATCTTGCTTCACCATTGAATTTGTACCTGCAACTGCTTCTATTGGTTGATGTGGACACCTTTGTTGTACCATTTCTCTTGTAATTTGGCATTGAAACTAGTTTCCTTCTATTTGTATGTTTAACTATGCTTGTGGTTCCTTCGCAGGCAAACCTACTTGGTCTTTGTAATATCAAAAGCTCTGCATTTTTGCAACCATTGAGACAGTTCTGTTAATATTATTAAGGGAAAAATTCATGAACTCTTTAATTATTTAAAACTCTGAGTTTTTCTTGTTTTCATTAATTATACACATTTCCCACTTGGTCCTGAACTTTGGCTGCTGATGACCTGTGATTCTCCAAGCAAGTTTCTAGGAGTACTGCACTGTTTCTAGTCTATTCTGTCAGCATTGTCGTCAAATCTATATCAAACCTCTTATTGCATTCATATTTTCAGGCCTTAAAAGATTTCCATAGCTTCCGTAGGTGTTTCTCTTGTACCAAAATCTGTGGGATGAATCAGGATAGTGCTACATATCCTTGCTTGGTCCTTTGGCACAGGGTTTTTGTGAGGCCCAACTTACCGTTTTCTATATATCCTCACATGTCAAGAGGGGATTTCTATGGTTATTGGAATCAATGATGGGGAACGCTAGTTGTGATCCGGTCAATTTGTGTGGAAAGCAGGCAAAGGACACAGCTGGGTTGTGCTGGCTGAGCTTGAGTTAATACCACCATGTTTTTTATTATAATTTCTAGATCCTACAAGCCCCATGCCTGTTGGTCTCAACTGCAAAACCTGTGACGTTTTTTCCTGTTACTTTTCTACTCTGTAAATCAGGAATTTTCTGAGGTTTGTTATCTACAGATCAGCATAACTTTGAACATTTTGTACTTGTAGAAGAAACTTGTACATGTTTAGGAGATATTTAAGTAATATCCAATGAATGTAAAACAATAAATTCTGTATTCTGGTATAACTGGTTTTGCAGTAATCTTTTCATAATATTCTATGTTTTTTTAGAACTTGTTTTTTTATCATGTTACAAAGGAGTCAGAAACTTACATTTTTCTTCTTAATTTATTTCAGCTGCTAGAGGGGACTTCAATACATTCATTTTGACAAAAGCATAAGCTGTCTCTTTACAATAATTTTGAAATTCTCATCAAATAACCTATACCCTGAGGAAAAGGATTGTTGTACTCTGATGGGGACTTCACTTTCCTTCCTTTGGGAAGGCCAAACACTAAAAGCAGATGGAAACCACGTACCAGATGACTGCATAGAAAAGGTCTTGGAAGCAGCGGCAGGGGGATCCATTAGTTTCAAAGGCAGACATTTGGAAGGAACTCCATCTGGATCCATTAGTTTCAAGGGCAGTACTCTGGAAAGAAATGCATCTGGATCCATTAGTTTTAAAGGAACCAATGGACAAACAACTCCATTGCGAACCCTTAGTTTCAAAGGTACCAGCAGAGAGGCAACTCCACTGCGATCCATTAGTTTCAAAGGTATAGATTTGGCGACAACTACTATTGGAGAAATTAGTTTCAAAGGCACAGAGTTGGAAGCAGACTCAATGAGGGTGAATAGCTCGAAGGAAAGAGCTTTTGATGGTTCTTCTGTGGGATCGGGTAGTTTCAAAGAGGAAGCAGCTGCAGTGAAACTACAAAAAGTTTATAAAAGTTACCGCACAAGACGTAATCTTGCAGATTGTGCTGTGCTGGTTGAGGAACTCTGGTTTGTCTCTAGTCCCACTCAAATTTTAATTATTTTTTTGTGTGAGTTGAAATCTTGACTGCTTTAGTTGTAATGAGGCATTTTTAAAATATTATCATTTCCTTTAGATTGGAAGCAAATGAGAGGTCTTTATCTCTCTTTTTATTGAATGCATGTACTGTTGACTTTCAAAATGTAGGTGGCAAGCCATAGACTTTGTGACGCTTAAGCGAAGTACTGTTTCATTTTTTGATAAACCAGAAACTGCAATTTCCCGTTGGTCTCGAGCAAGAATTAAGGCTGCAAAGGTAATGATTCACTTATTTTATCTGTGCTGTGATTCCATTACCATACTTTAACACTGGAAGGTATTCAAATGTCAAGCCATTATCTGTTCATTACACTTATTGTTTGCATGGGGAAATCATTAAATTTGTTTCTTAACAGGTTGGCAAGGGTTTATCCAAGGATGACAAAGCTCGCAAACTAGCGTTCCAGCATTGGCTTGAGGCTGTAAGATTACCATTCTTATCAAGTCTTCATGTTATACGGTAGATAATAAAATGGATAATAAAATATAAAGCATTATGCAACTGGACTTTAGATGTTTTTTCCTCGATTAGGTTATGTGGGGAAATTACTATTCATGTGACAATTCTTGCCATGGAGTTATTTAATTTCTAATGACTGTTCATGTATTTTATGCAGATTGACCCACGACATCGTTATGGACATAATCTCCATTTCTATTATGATTCATGGTTTGAAAGTGATACAGTGCAACCCTTTTTCTATTGGTAAGTTTGTCTCAAGTTTTGTTTCCTTGCAGTCAAATGCTAAAGCTTATCTTTTACAGAATGGTCAACATAAAATGCTTCTGGTTCAAAATTTGGATTCTTAAGATTCAGATTTTATGCTGCCTCATGGGGAACATAATGCATGCACCCTAATCCTCCTTAGGACACTATTTGCGTTGTGTACGTTTCTGTCAGTCAAATTGAAAGATCTCTGTTTTTAGAATTCAAAGGCATTTGATGAAATCTATTCAGGTCAATTTAAAAGATCTCTGTTTTTAGAATTCCAATCCATTTGATGAATCTATCCAGGTCAAGAAATAATTTTTTCTTTAAAGGGTTATAGATGAGAAACTACCAACAATATCTGGAAAAATATTTATCCGATGCATTTTTTAAGCGAGGCTTTCCATTTTGCTTTGCAATAGGGAGCTTAATGTTTCTAAGGGCAAGGCGAATGAAATTTTACCTTTTAATTATTTCTTTTGTCTTACTGGTTGAAATCTTTTATGCAGGTTGGATGTCGGAGATGGTAGGGATCTCAGTCTTGATTCCTGCCAAAGGGGAAAGTTGCAACAACAGTGCATAAAGTATCTTGGTCCTGTAAGTCTCTCCATTTCACCCTTATTTTACTATCTTTGCAGTTTAGAGAGCTAGAGTTTTGCCCTTACTAGATGTCACTGTTCAAGTCAATCTAGTAGCGATGTAAATCTTTTCTCCTGATACTGAAAGATAAGGAACATGCTCATAGTTTTTTGTTTTGTTCTAGAAAGTGAGTTGATGTTCCTTCCAGATAGATTTCAATAAAAAGATGAAACCCAGAATATTTCATAGTGATTTAATGCTCAAGTTGTAACAGCTTCTATCATTACTGGAACATTCTAGTCTGTCCTAATTTCTACACCTACCTCTTTGTAAAGAAAAAAACTCATATATGATATGAGGAATCAAGCAGAACTGTCTGTAAACTCTTACGTAAAGAAGAACATGCTTGTCTGATCTATTTTCTTATTATGTTGTAAATAGAGACAAGATTGTTATATATTGTACTCTTTCTTTTGTAACCTTAAGCTCATCTAATTTCCTTGCAGAAAGAAAGGGAACATTATGAAGTTATAGTTGAAGATGGAAAACTTGTATACAAGCAGAGTGGTCAACCAGTTGACACATTAAAAGGATCCAAAGGATGCAAGTGGATATTTGTATTGAGCACGTCAAAAATGCTTTATGTTGGTCAGGTATTTTTAGAACTAATAAATATAAACAGAGTCATCAGTCTGTCTGACTTGATTTTTTAAGATTGTCACTTGCCATGATCACAATTGCTGTTATCTACCATATTTCTTGAGAAAATATTCTTTAATTCTTATGTACTTCAATTCTTCCTCAGAAAACAAAGGGCACATTCCAACATTCGAGCTTCTTAGCTGGAGGAGCTACATCTGCAGCTGGAAGATTGGTTGTAGAGGAAGGTGTTCTCAAGGTAAGATGTTCATTACTGTCAAAAGTTGTTTGTGTAATGCTTTTTCATGAAACAGAGGCCTCCTTTTTATAAGTATCGTTAAAGCTAACAAATTATGTGAATAGGATTTGAACGCTCTTAATAAACTAAGTTTAAAATGGTCTCTTATGAATGTGAAGAAAGCTTCATTCTCTTGCGATAAACTGGTTTACAGTGATCTTGAGATGCACTCTAGTAATAATATGTAAACACTTGTTGCCTCTTTTGGGTGCCTCATTCGATGTCCTTGCTGGGTCAGGGGTCATAATCAGTACTGACAGGTTTGCTTTTGGGTTTTATCTGCAAATGTGGGGAAGTGCCAGGGAGTTTTACCATGAGGTTTTCCTTGGAAAAAAGATAATTGTAAAAACTAAACAGAAACCAACTGCATGAGTCTTAGCCTGAGCTCTAGTGGTCATTGTTGTTAGTTTAAAAACAAATGGATTTCGTGTACAGTGTACACAGGCTGAATTACGTGAAAATATGGATTTAATTGATTATTCATACTATAGATTAGTACTATCTTATGACTGATTAATGGGAATATCAAAGCTTTTATATTATGGTCTGGTGGTTGAGATGGGCTTCACCATACTGAACTTCTAGTGGCCAGAGTCCTGGACACTAAGTTGGCTGAGTTTGCTGGGATTCATATGATCATTAATTGAAAAAATGGGAATATCATTTGATGTGATTGTACCTAAGTTGCTTTTTTACTTCTCCTTGCTGCTAATGATGAAATATTTTTAGCATTGTTCTTATATTTTTGTGTCTGCAGTATCTGATATTCTACTTGTAATTTTTTGGCTTCTGCAGTCTATTTGGCCTTACAGTGGACACTATCTTCCAACTGAAGAAAACTTCAATGAATTTATCAACTTTTTAGAAGAAAACAGAGTCAATCTCACTGATGTGCAGGTTGGTATATATCAAAATAAGCTCCCTTTTACTCTGTATATACATTTTGTTTCCCTTATTTGCTAAGTCTATTAGATTCAATATTTTAGTGGTGGTGTTCAAACTGCATTCACCCTAAATAATAGGATTGAAAAGGACGCCACAGTTGGCAGTAGGTTTAACAATGAAGAGTAATCATAGTTTTCAGCGGATTTTCAGATCACGTTATAGTATCTGTGAAGGGTAATCAATCCATACTTGCAGTGCATTCTTAAACCAGATTTTTAAAACCAACAAGCCGGGGGAAAGCTGAAGTCGTACAAAGTACTTGATAGCTGGTTCCTCGAAAAATGATCTCTATGAACCGATATTCTGGAGACAAACCCTTTAAAAATAGAGAATAGTTTTTGTATGTTTGTTATTTGCAAGCCTTTTAGCAGGACTTAACAGAACTGCCAAGAGGATTTTAATACAAAGAATAGAAGAGCTTAGCCAAGAGGATATACACAAAGAACTGTCTGAAATGTCGATTTGCAGCAGAGAACAACTGACGATTTTATTTTCATTCATGTCTTATATTTGTTTCAATACCATTTTGATCTAATAATGTAGTTATCAAATTACCCAACATTGTAATTTGCATTTTTTAGATGTGTTACCTTCGTTTTTAAATATTTTTATCTAGATGAAACTTGATGTAGCTGAGTGGTTTTTTCTTTCATCTCTTTACAGAGGACTTCGGCTGACGAAGACGAGCAATCTATACAACTTGGAAAGACTATCATCACAGGAAGTGAACAAAACTTGGAAGCGAAGAAAGATGCGCAGCATTTGGGTGAAAATTTGGGGAAAATTGATTCCAATAAAGAATGTACAGGGAATAATGATATACTCAAAGTTGTAGAAGCTAGCACTGATTTGTGTCCTAATGTTGAAATGAACGAAACGGGAGGACAAGTTGGTAGCAGGCTTACATCTCATGAGCAAACCTATGATAATGACTCTGAGAAAACATATGATAATGACTCTGATATACATGTGCCTGTTATAGAAGGATCGATGGTGGGAAGGACAGGCAATGGCGTGCAAGAGGCACATAAAACTGCAGATCTGCAGGATGATACTGAGCATGTTTCCTATAAGAGGAGTTTGTCAGACAAAAACCTTGAAAATGATGGGACCGAAGTGCCTCCGCAGTCACTGCTCCAAAGGCTTAACTCAATAAAATCTATGCAGTCCTATCAGCTTGGCAAACAACTATCAATCAAGTGGTCCACTGGAGCTGGTCCGCGTATTCTATGTGTTCGTGACTATCCTTCTGAGCTTCGTGCCATGGCTCTGGAGAAAGTAAATTTGTCACCTAGGTGTGGATCAAGCAGCAGTCCAAAAGTGTTTTATGGACCAAGCGGCAGTCCAAAAGTGTTTTCAGGGTCAGGACCAAGTAGCAGTCCAAAGGCATTTCCTGGGTCAAGTGGCAGTCCAAGAGTGTTTTCTGCTCAGTCAAGGCACCCCATGTCTCCTGCAACTGTCTCATAAATCACCGCTCAAAACACTTTACTAGAAAGGCCATTGCAACTTTTATTAGCTTGGCCAAGAGCTGTCTTTAAAGTGGTCATCTGGATCTGGTCCATGAATATAATGTATTTACACCTATTCTTCCAAAACCATGTCAAGGTTTTGACGAAATTAAATAGGTATGTGTAGGTCTGAATTTTAGCTTCTCAGGTAGTATTTTTTTCTCTCCCCAGCTTCAAATTCATAGCTAACAAACCCCTATTCAGATGGTTTTGCACCCCGCCCATTCCATATCTCGTATCTACGCATATTCTTTTGGAGGATCAAGTTCTAACCCGACCTCCATATTCTCTCTATAGGTTTCATCCCAACCCCCATATTCTTTCACCTTAGATTTCGCCCCAAAATTTTTGCCATCAAGAATTCAAGAATTCTTTTGTATAGGCGGTTTCAGGAATTTTTTTTAAGCCCATCAAGGGTGTCAAAATTCAATGTAATTCATCTCATTACATTTTATGTATCTTCAATAAAACCAATTCAGGTGGCCATTGTTTCTTTCAATATTGCAGGGAAGATTTTTGGATATTTAAAATTAAGAGAATATTGTTCCATACTTTCACATTCGAGGGACTATATGGACTCTGCACATGGGTTGAAGAATCTTGAGAATATTATGTCCTAAAAAATGTTAAGGAAATTCTATTACAGACCTACAGGACACAGTTTTGATGGAAATCAAAGGTTTTGAAACAATATACAAATCAGATTCAACATAACTAATTAGATTCAACAGATCTACAGCACAAAGCTATGATGGAAATCAAAGGATTTGAAACAATATACCAATCAGATTCAAAATACCTTCACTAGATTCAACAGACCTACAGGACAGAGTTTTGATGGGAATCAAAGGTCTTGAAACAATATCGCAAATCCGATTCGATATCCCTGAAAGATTGGAACATCTCCTTTAGTTTCATGGTAAACGGAATGTCCTGTCTTTTAAATTTTTAACGGAGTCTTCCCATATACATCAAACACTATCTAGTTATTATTATTAATAACATTATGTAATTATTATTGACATCTAATATCGAGTTATTAATAACAGTTAATAATTTTAAAGCACGTTTAAGCACATCTATTTATCCAAACTACATTCCCAAATTCAAATTTCATTACCAAAAATCTAAATTACATTTTAAAACCTAACTTAAATTACATTTTCGAAAAGGCTTAGAAAAATTATCAAATAGTAAACATTCCCAAATTCAAATTTCATTACCAAAAATCTAAAAAAACCTAACCTAAATTACATTTTCAAAAAAGGCTTAGAAAAATTATCAAATAGTAAACATAGGTTTGAAAATAAATATCGTTTCAAAATAAAAGGTTTAGAAAAATGATCAAACAGTAAAAATAGGTTTGAAAAGAAAATATCAAATAATAAATATAAAGGTGAATATGAAAAAATAATAATTATAACTACCTAATACCGTTTGAAAATTATTTAAAAAAACTGATGAAAATATAAAGATCTGAAAAGCAATTTAAATGAAAATATTTATTTTCTAACCCTTAATAAATTCAAAAATTTTGAAAATATGAATT
>APFE030447868.1:33740-48766 GCA_000404065.3 Pinus taeda | reverse complement strand
TTTTTTAAAATAAAACATTAAATAATAAATATAAAAGTGAAAATATGAATGAAAAAATAATAATTATAACTACACAATTATAATTATGACATTTGTAGTACAGAGGCACATTGAGATTGATTTGAATTTTGTTAAATAAATTTTTAATTATTATTATTGTTATTATTATTATTATAGAGTTTAAATATTATTAAAAATAAATTAATTTTATAGACAATTATTTTGAGTATGAGTATGATTAAATAAGAGTAGGGTTTAAAATTTCAAATTATCCAACATTGAAAAATAAATTGGGTTGGTTCAAAATTAAGATATTTTTATGGTAAAATTTTTAGTTTGAATTCTAGTTAGAAAAGATTGGAAAGATTTGAAATTAAAATTATCTAACATTAAAATTTGGTAGGAATGTAACATACCTCTTACTGACCCCAGTCCTCACTAAGGTTAGGAGGAGAGAATTATGATGTTGACTCAACTACCATAGTCTCGTCATGGAAGTGGGGTCTAAAACTTTCGACCTCTTGCAACTTCTTCAAAATGTTAAATGGATGACATTGTTGTGGTTGTCTTATTGATAACTTTCCAACGACATAAATTTTACCTTGATTTGACTTATGAATTGAAAGATATGACTAATAAAAACTGGTCTTTTAGGCCTTGCCATGTCATTTGGTTTGCCATGTAGCACCCCACATTGTGCCCATGTGGCCACTATGTCACCAGGTTAGCCTACGTGGAAGGCGCGTCACCCGACCTCGACCTAGCATGTCTCACTTGTCTTGCTCCAGGTATAGCTTTTCTTTTTGGCCTTGACTCGACCAACAAGGCCGCGTGACCCGACCTATGATCTGACAGTCTTATTGATGAACCTCAATATTCCAACAAGAGTGCTACAACTCCTAAGGTTACAAACTTTATGTAGGCTCTAATTATATTGCGACCCCTTATACTCCTATATATACAAAGGAGGTCTTGTCATTTGTATCATCCAAGAATTGTTCATTTATGTGAGGTAAAAGATGTTGCCACCTTGAAGAGGCTAATCTTCAAGTTGTTGATCTATATTTTCTTCTGTGTTGTGAGCTGGTTGCATAACATTTGGTATGAGAGCTTTGGATTTTAGGGTTTCGCTATGAAGCATCAAAGCAAATAGCTTGTAGGCTCGAATGTAAAAATACACAAGAGGTATTTTAATAATAATTCATTATATATAAAAAAATGTACAAGTGATGATTGAATGTTACAATGAGGACCCACATATATACTAGGCAAGTGTTCTTTTGCAATTGGGCACATTTTTATAGACATGCCTTTTCACTTAATTTAATGAGTATTTAACATAATCAATATTTGATTATTGGATTATTTACATTATTTATATTCACTTTATTTTATGTAATTTATATTCATAACATTGACCCTTCCTTCAGAAGCTTTGTCTTCAAAGCTATATTGCTGGTGATTGTCTTCGCGGTTGCCATCTCGACATATGGAAACTCACCACCACTGGTAGTTTAACGTCTGTACTTTGTTGGTAACTCTGTTTCAAGTCCAATGTTATGTCTACTCTTGAACCCAAGTTTTGTTTGGTTGTTTTTTAATTTCAGTGTATATATATATATATATATATATATATTTCTAATTTATTGTTTTTTTTAACTTATTTTATTTTTTTCAATTTTTTTGTTATAATAATTAAATGATTCGATTCATTAAATTATAATAATATTTTTTTTATAATAATTCAATAATTAATTTATGTTAAGTTTATGGGTCGATTATATTAATTACGATCTCATATATAAAGCCCTCGGTGTTGTATGTCAGATTTATTATACAAACACAACAAATCAATGTCTATATATATCGACCAATGTATATATTAACCAACAAATGTTAATACTATGAAGAGACGTGACATACGACACACCAAGTCGACAGAGCATTTACGCCAGGTCAACAGGGACAAGGAACAACATTCACAAATCACCATAGTGTTTGAAGTGTGTCAGAAGGTGAGAAGGTAGGCGATCCATATTTCCCATGTTATCGGGCCATAAATGAAAGGCGGCTGTATATGCCCACCGTTCAATTTTGGCCTAAGCAAAATCGAACGGTAGGCCAAAATTGAACGGTGGGCATATACGACCGCCATTCATTTATGGCCCGATAGCATGGGATTTATTGGTAGCCGAGAAAGTAGAGTGGCGGGGCAGAGGCGTCGAGCGACAGGATCAACAAACGTGGGTTTCTGTGGGGACAGAGGTACCGTTTGCAAAGATGGGTGGGTTGTCGGATGGTAGCGTGGATGAACGGTGATCGTGGGTATGGTTTCCTGAAGAGTTGGTGGCGTGATTGCCTGAACCTGATATGGTTGTGCTCAATGATGTCAATGCTTTGAGCTTTTGAGAATGGTTGTGCTCATTGTCGGATAGTTTTTCAAAGCCAATTTGATTGAATAAACTTTCTCCTGGACTCGACCACGTTGGATCATACATATCTGGAGGCGATGCTTCATCATCTACGATTTTAATGAGACCAAATCTGAGAAAATACGTATAACAGATTTGAAGGTTGTTCCTCTGAAATGTGTTACCAGATTTCCTTCCTACACCTATAGAGAAATTATGTCCATCGAATTGTAATTTCTTATTTGCATTTGTGTCTCTGGTATTTGAAACATATTTGTTCTCTTCAATACAATTTTAAAAAACCCAGTCCTTCTCTAAACGTTGAAATGCCTTTTGAATTTTACTAAACTGCTCCAAGAATTCAGGATGTGAACATAATGGCATATTATGTGGCAAACAACGTTCAAAGACTCACATCATTATATTTTGTGCCATGGCTCCAATACCACTGAAGCATCAAAATAGATAGCTTGTAGGCTTGAATGTAAAATTACACAAGAGGTATTTTAATAATAATTTATTATATATATTAAAATGTACAAGTGATGATCGGATGTTACAATGAAGACCCACATATATAATAGGCGAGTGTCCTTTTGCGAATGGGCATGTCTTTGTAGACATGCATTTTCACTTAACTTAATGACTATTTAACATAATCAATATTTGATTATTTGATTATTTATATTATTTGTATTCACTTTATTTTATGTAATTTATATTCGTAACACGCTACTTCAAACATGTTATCTTGGCATTTTCGCTATAACTTTTTAACTATGAAGCTTCGGAAGTTGAAATTTCGACCACTTGGAGCTAAAATCATTGTTAACTTCATATAGAAATTTCAGATCTTGGTTCTCTAGAACTTATGAGATATAATATGAATATGTTAGGGTTTATGCGTGCTCCAGGGTCCAGTCTCAAAAAGGTGACCTAGCGAAAATCGTCATAACTTTCATTTCAAAAATTAGATTTGAATTTCGAAAAAATTGATTGAAAGTGCATGGATTGTAGTTCCCTGGTATAGATTTTAGGGTCGAGGTTGAAACAATGACATGTGACATCCCATACAAGTTCTCTCTACTGGACTGGTCCATAATCAGGGCATCGTGGGAGATTTGACATAACTTTATATTGAAGAATCCAATCGTGGTTTGACTTGTGGCATTGGAAAGAAGACTCAAAGTGCTACAACAAGACCGAAGTTTAGACCTTGGGAGGTAGAAATTTCAGAGATACAATAGATTTAATATTAAGCTCCAAAAAGAAAGAAGAAAAAGGTGTGTGTTTTTTAAATTTGCATAAGTTTTGTTTGAAAAATCATTATGAAGTAATTCAAGGGGCATCCCGTACAAGTTCGCTCTACTGAACTAGTCCATAATCAGGGCATCGTGGGAGATTCGAAAAAACTTTATATTGAAAAATCCAATTGTGGTTTGACTTGTGGCATTGGAAAGAAGACTCAAAGTGCTACAACAAGGCCAAATTTCAGGCCTTGGGAGGTAGAAATTTCAGAGATACAATAGATTTAATATTAAGCTCCAAAAAGCAAGAAGAAAAAGGTGTGTATATTTTTAAATTTGCATAAGTTTTGTTTGAAAAATCATTCCCAAGTAATTCAAGGGGCATAGTAAAACTATATATATATATATATATATTTGGTTCCAATATGTGTCGAAAAAATATGGATACTCCTAGTAAGCAACCAGAAAGCTCCACTATGACACATGAAGAAGAGGAAAAAATGCAACATGATATATCAAAATTACGCAGCCAAGTGAAACAAATTTTGCTCTCACAAAGAGTAACCGAAAATGAAATGGAAACTAAGATGGATGGTTTAAAAGCAAAGATGGAAGGTTTGAAGGATGGATTAAGAGAAAACATGGACACTAAGATGGATGGTTTCCAAGTATACATGGAAGGTTTGAATGATGGTTTGAAAGCAAACATGGAAGGTTTGAAGGAAGGCTTGACAAAGTTGCTACAAGAAATGCTTCCTAAAGGCAAAAAGGTATTCCATGAAACTCATGATGAGAACAAAATGAATGTTAATCATGATTTTAGAGAATCTAACTTTGGATTGAAAATCAACCACATTCCAAATATCAATATTAGGAGGTTTGATGACAAGGATTCAATAACATGGATACTATAGATGGAGTAATATTTGGTCTACATGATGTGAAACACAAACAAACAGTATACATTACATTTTTATATTTAGGAACCCAATCAGTGTGTATAGTATCAATGGCTTTGTTTTCATAAACCACTTGTCACTTGGTCAATTTTTACAGAGGAAATGATAACACATTATAAGGATAAAAAGAAAAACATCTTATTTATCCAATTGATAAATTCAAACAAAAGGGTTCAATGGTCGAGCACATTGATGATTTCCAAAAATTGAATATCAGGATAACTGATATTCTGAAGGAACATGGGATTGAAGTCTTCATAGGGACTTTGAAGGATAACATCCAACATGAATTTCACCTTTGGGATCCTTACTAATTAGAGAAGGCATTTAAAGTGGAAAGAAAAATGATGGCAACAAGGAAGTCTACCACTCTCAACTATAAAGATGGAAGTGTTGTTGCTCCTAGCCTTCCACAACCTGCAAGGTTGACACCACAACAATTGGGAGAAAAGAGAGAAAAATGGATTTGTTACAGTTGTGATAGCAAATACACTGAAGGTCATAAGTGTTTAGAGAAGAAATTATTTTACATAGATTGTGCAGAGGAGGAAGAAAATGAACAAAAATAATCAAAATAAGAGGAAATACACCACAAACCAACCCTAGAGAAGAAATAAATGAATCCGGCCATATCTTGTAATGCATTGGCGGGAATTACCACTCCTCAAACTCTCAAGATAGAAGGATATATCAAGAAGAAAAAGGTGACAGTGTTGATTGATTCAGGTAGTACCCATACTTTTATTCATTGTAAGATAGCCAAGGAATTGAATTGCTTTCTATATCCAACACTAGAGTGTTAAGTGATGGTTGCAAATGGAGGAATTATAAATTTCTCTGGAAAAGGCCATAATATCAAGCTAACCATAGGGGAATATGTATTGAATAGTTTGATGCTTTCCATTCCAATGGGTGATGTTGATGTTGTACTAGGAGTCAAATGGTTACAATCTTTGGGGATGATAGATTTCAATTTTCAATAACTCTTCTTGAATTTTTTTGAGAAGGAAAGGAAATAGAATTAAAGGGTATCACAGGGAAACCATGGAATATAATCAAATCTAATGGTATGATGAATCTTTTGAAGAGAGAAAAATGAGACATAATTGCACAATTATGCTCACTAGATATTCAATCGAAATCATTTATTTCTCTAGATCTCCAAAAAGTCTTGGAAAATCATTCCAAGGTATTGGAGAATCCTAAAGGCCCCCCACCTATTCATGATTATGATCATGCTATTCACTTGATTCCAAGAAGTGTTCCTCCAAACTTCAGGCCTTACATATATTCCTATGCCCAAAGAGTGAAATTGAACTTATGGTTGCAGACACGCTAGAAGCCGGTATAATTCAACCTAGTCAAAATTCTTTCTCTGCTCTAGTAGTATTGGTGCACAAGAAGGATGGATCATGGTATATGTGTCTGGATTATAGGGAGTTCAAAAAGCTCACTATTAAAGATAAATTTTCCATTCATGTCATTGATGAATTGTTGGATGAATTACATGGAGAAATTTACTTCACCAAGTTGGATCTTCATTTAGGATATCATCAAATTAGAATGAAGAATGAAGACATTCCAAAAACAACATTCATAACTCATGAAGGTCATTATGAATTTTTGGTCATGCCTTTTGGCCTTACTAATTCACCTTCTGCATTTCAAGCTTTGATGAATTCCATTTTCAAACCCTTGCTTAGAAAATTTGTGTTAGTATTTTTTGATGACATACTAATCTACAACAAGTCTAGGAAGGATCATGTTCAACATGTTAATAGGGTGTTCAAACTATTAGACGAGAAACAATTATATGCAAAAACCTCCAAATGTTTGTTTAGATTACAAGAGGTGAAATATTTGGGTCATATTGTATCTCATGAGGGTGTTAAGGTAGAGCCTAACAAAATTAAAGCCACCAAGGAATGGAAAATCCCCACAACCCTAAAGCATCTTCGAGGATTTCTCAGGTTGACAGGGTATTATCACAAGTTTGTTAAGAATTATGGGAGAATATCAACACCTCTAACAACATTACCAAAGAAAGATGCATTTTCTTGGACTCCAGAAGCAACTAAGGCCTTTAACCATCTTAAAAGAGGCAATGTGCTAAGAACTGGTCTTAGCTACACCATACTTCAAAAAAACCTTTATTGTGGAATGTGATGCCTTAGGAAATGGAATTGGTGATGTTTAAATGCAATAAGGAAGACCCATTGATTTTGAAAGTTTCCAAATCAAGGGAAGGTATTTACACGAACCTATTTATGGGAAGGAAATGTTGGCAATACTACATGCACTAAAACAATGACAACCTTACCTAATGGGAAGACACTTCAAGGTAAAAACAATTCATGATACTCTTAAATACTTTCTGGAAAAGATTATCTTTAGAAGAGTAGAAAAAATGGGTCACAAAGATGTTGTGTTATGACTTTGAAATTATCTACAAAAAAGGGAAGCAAAATGTTGTCGTAGATGCACTCTCAAGAAAAAATGAGGATGTGGAAGCATTGCTTTGTGTCATTTCTATTATCCAAACTGATTGGATAGCTGAAGCAAGGGATGAATGAAAGAATGACGAAGAGGTGTGGACACTCATTCAAAAGTTGCAGCAAGATCACAATACATATGTCAATACATTTATCTAGAAAATTGATTCATTATGGTACAAAGATCACTTATATATCTGTAAGAATTCCCAACTCAAATAAAATATTCTTTTGGAATTTCACACCTCCCGCCTAGGAGGGCACTCAAGATTTTTAAAAACTTACCAAAGGGTCATGAATGATTTTTTTGGGGATGGCCTTAAAACTAATATTCAAAAGTTTGTGGTAGAATGTTTGGTTTTCCAAGAAAATAAAGTTGAGACAATTAAGACCTCGGGTCTGTTGCAACCTTTAGCCATTCTACGTCAGCGTTGGGAGGAGGTCTCAATGTATTTTAGCATAGGTTTACCCAAGTCTAAAGGAAAGAGTGTCATCATGGTGTTAGTTGACAGACTTGCCCAATATGCACATTTTTGTGCATTATATCCTCCTTTTAAATGCAACACAATTGCTACCACATTTATGGAAACAATTCAAAATCTACATGGAAACCCAAAGATTATTGTAAGTGATGGAGATCCCATTTTCACTGGAAGTTTTTGGACAAAATTATTTTCTTGTCTTGGTACTCAATTAGCTCATAGCTCATCTTATCATCCTCAACCTGATGGGAAAACTGAGATAGTGAACAAATGTTTGGAAGGATATATTCATTGATTTGTATTAGATAAAAAAACACAATGGGTCAAGTGGTTACCTCTAGTTGAATGATGGTATAACACTTCCTTCCATATTTCAACAAAAATGAACCCATTTATGGCCTTTATGGTTATCAATTATTAGGGGAATTTTGAGGTCTAAAATGGGCTTCTTAAGAAAAATGTACAACCAAAATAAAATTTATAAGAACTAATAGGATTCAAGATGATGATGTCAACCATGGGGGATGATTCACCATTTTTGGAGTAAAAAAGTAAAAAGATTAAAAACTAATAAAATAATAAAACTACATTTTCAACTTATCTCCATAAGGTTTTACTCAAATTTTGAGCAAGAGTACTCGTTGGATGAAAAATTTAATTCCTCATCCAAGGAGTACCCATGTTGCATAGTTTTGATGGTCACTGCTACAAGAAAAATGAGAAATACATGAAAAAACGTGATTGCAATCACGTTTTTCATGTATTTCTCATTTTTCATGTAGCAGGGTCCATCGAAAGTATGCAACATGGGTACTTCTTGGACGAGGAATCAAATTATGCATCCAACGAGTGTTTCCACTCGAAATTTGAGTAAACCCATAGGGAGATAAGTTGAAAACACGAGTTGAAAAATTAGTTTTTCCTTTTTTCCATCTAAATTTTGATGATGTAATCTAATCTTATTTTATTATTTCCACTATTATTTTATAATTTCCTTAGGAGGCCCATTTTAGACCTCAAAAATCCCCTAATGCACCATCCATCACATCATCTTTAAGGGAAAATTCCAAGGTTCACATCGAGCATCAACAACAAGTTCTCCAACTCTTAAAGGATAACTTCTAGCGCAAAATCGAACGAGACAACAAGCAGATCATCATTGCAGTGAATTTTTTTTGATGTAGGTGACTGGGTGTTTTTAAGGATACAACCATATAAACAACTATTCCTCAAGCAAGCTAAGAAGGATAATACATTATCACCTAAGTATTATGGTCCTTACAAAGTATTGCAAATAATTTGTACTATGACATACAAAATGGAGTTTCCTGCATCTTCCTGAGTACACCGAGTTTTCCATGTTTCATGCCTAAAGAAGGTCATAGGTGACAAGTTCCTAGTTCAAATAGTATTTTCATAACTTTACAAAGAAGGAAAAATCATATTTGAGCCTGAAACAGTCACGGAAACAAGAAAATGACAACTACATAATCAATCAATTTCAGTGTATCTCATTAAGTGGAAGAACTTACCTGCTGAATATTCCACATGGAAGAATGAGAATTTTATATAAAAGCATCGAGAACTACTCAAGCATTGAGGACAACACTTTTTTGAAGGACATGGGCATGTTAGGTCCCTATAGTACTAGTGTAGCCCCCTTATTGTTATTATTGATGTAGCCCCCTATGGTTATTATTGTGCCCATGTACCCCCATTTTGTTATTGTTGTGCCCCATAAGAATCCAACTATTGTTATTTTTGTGCCCCATAAGAATCCAACTATTGTTATTGTTGCACCCTTACATTATTATTGTTATATAGGCTCTGATTATATTGTGACCCCTTGTTATAGACATTTTTGGGCACTTCAACCCCAATCATAAATGTCCATAAACTGAGGGCTCCTAAGTCCCTAAAAGTGTTGCTTCACTGCCTAAAGGAACAAGGTCAACTGATTACATAATCTCCCAGAAGTTCTCCACTGAAAACTGCTCATAAATGGTCAAAACTGGACCATACTGAAAGCTCAATGCAGAGGGTGCGATGCATATCACCTTCCCAGTGTACAAGGTGTGATGCATATTGATTTTCTCCTCTGTAGGGTGCGATGGTTAGGAATGGACAAATGGCAGGGACACAAATGAGAGGTGGAAGATCATGGAATCTTCCAGAAGCTTCCCCTCTGACACTTGCCTCTCTATTTTCGACCAGGGATGAGTAAGAGATCATCATTCTCCAAGTGGAAGCATGAACTATCAGAGAGAGGACACTAATCAAGATCCCAAAAGATGACTCACCTCTCTGTAATCATCTATATATGGATCCCTCATCACAAAGATCCAGAGGCTGGAATTGTGTATCTTATAGAGAAGTGTTGTTGGTTTTCTGATGTACATTCACAGTGTTGGGTGATCTAAGATTTTCTTGAGGTGAAGAAGGGCTTCTTAGCTGGAGGATGATGCTGGGTCAGAGCACATGGTTGTAATCCTCTTGCTACTTTTCATCTTAATAAAGCTATTCTTGTTTCCTTCCATATTCTTGTGTACTTGCTTATATATGCATGTATATGGTTAATACACATCTAATCCTGTATTATTTATGAATTTAGATCCTTGTTTCTCGGATAGTAGTATGTTTTTGTGATTCCATAGGTTCTTTTGACGCTGGGCAGACAAAGAAGAAGCAACGAAGCTCTATCAAGGAGAGAAAATCAAGCGCAAGACTTAGGTGGGTCTTCTTGATTCTCCTCTTATCTATTTTCATAAAAGAAAACAATAGTAGACTTTGATTGTTTGTTTCTAAGATAGCCACCCATCTTAGTGGGAATAGCAGCATCCGAGTATACACTATTCCTGGATAACAAAATGGCGACTCCACTGGGGAGCGACTAGACTACTTGTTAGCCTATCTATCCTTGTTTCTTTTATAAACTTACAGACAGAGCCTGAAGTCAAGCCAGCTAGCCTTCGAACTGCATTTGTTATACAAATGCAAAGTAGATCAATGCTGCTTCAGTCTATCTCCGTGTTTTGTTTATGAATTAAACAATAGATCTGCAAGCAATCTAATTGCCCTAAGTGGTGGCCCTAGTAACCTCTTAGATCACCCCTGTGTTTTACATACACTAATCTTTACTTATTCGGCCTAAATGCCTGAACTAGATTTCAAACTGTGAGTGAAATCCCATTCAAAGTCTCGCACTGCTACCATCGTACCCTGCCTTCAAGGCAGTCTGTATTCATCGCACTTTCCGAGTGCAGTAGGTGCGCTGCATACTGAGTTCACTGTGTAACAGGTGTGGTTGTTAGGGAGGGTTAACTTTACCCTCCGACTGTGGATTTTTCTCACTGTTTTCAGTCTTATTCAAGAGTTTTGTTGTCTGTAGTTAGTGTACTTCTATGAAAACCCCCTTCTCTTGCATTATTCTGCCTCCTTAGTGCAAAGAACTATAATTTTTTTATGTATTGTGTATCATTTTTAGTTCTCTTTTGCAAAAAAGTAGCATAGTCGAACTGTCGTCTCTAGATCTGAAAGTGTCATAGCTATCGTTTTCAGTTTTAGGAAGCAATCCCATTGTTCTTGATAGTTGATTATATAGTTACTATTGCATAGGATTTGAATTATTAGTTTTAAAGTGTCGAAAAACAGTTTCCATTTCAAAATCACAAAGTGTCTCTCTTGCTTTCACTTCGTTTTGGAAGAGAATTTTGTTGAGTACTGTTGCTTTAAAAGTAATTCAGTTTTTCACATAGCTTTCTTAACGTCATTCACACATTAAGAAGGTTGAAAACAAATACATGCATGTGCATTTGCGTTTTTATTGCTTGGCTTGATTTAGGACTGTGCATTTAGCGTGTGCTCTGTGCTCTGTGAAGAAAATATTCTTGACTTTCTTCCCTTTAGTAGCTAGGATTTTCATTGCTGAAAGAAGATCAAATGTTTGTTTATCATCTTAGACTGCATTTTAGGAATTATATACACATCACGTGGTGAACCTGAAAGGAAAAATGTTAAGCAAGATCAACTTAAAATAAATTCAATGAATCTAACAACACTTTGGAACTTAACACACAACATCTAGAGGCCTAGGCTAGAGACGTATTCTGACGTTGTAAAACCTGGTAACTGTTGCTTTCAGTGTTGGTTTGGTGATTCCTCCACTCTGAGACGACAAGTTCCAGTACAGACTTGTGATCCCACGTACCATCGAATATATATTGGGAGACCACAATAGGCTACATCCTTTATCCTTAGGAAGCTGTGTCTGTCGCCCTATGGATCGCAATGCACTAAACATAGTATTCGGGAAGATTGACTACCATACCGTAAAAAGTATTATGCAATTTTGCGATTGGTTTGGTAATCCTCTCTACCTAGATCTCCAGAGAAGTCCATTTTGCTCCTTTTCAGACTCCTTAAAGGAAAATGTCCTCTGAGCACTTGTCACTTCAGGCTCAACAAAAATCGAAGGTGACTAGAGTCATCTTTTGTTTTTTCTCAACTCTTTAAAATTGAAAAAAAAAATTGTGTCCAAGCGTCTAAAAATTTATTTTAAATCGGAATAACATCACAAATTCCCCCGTTGGTCTTCAGGTTGAGAAAATGGAGTCTACCAACCAAGGATTTCCCCTTGGAGGACATCCTAGTCCCTTCTCTTCTTGGGGAGATGTTGGTGCACCCCATATGGCCACTTTGTCACTTCCAGGGTTGAAAATTGGTTTGCCTGTCTGGCTATTCTCTACCTTTGTTGTTCAGAATCCCGTAATTCCTGAACAGTCAAATCAGCAACTAGATGACACTAGAGTTGCCTCCCAACCTTCTACTCCATCTGATTCTCCCTCTCCTCCTTCCTCTTCGCTTGATAAAGCCAATAAAGCTAAAAATCAAGTAACTGAGAAGAAGAAGAAGCATAAAGAGAAAAAGGAAAAGAAGAAAAAGGAACCAAAATCGAAAGGGAGCAACCAAGCATCATCTAGTGAAAATCCTCATACCGCACCGTTGAAACCTAAATCTCCTTGTCTCATTTGCAATGGAGACCACTATCACCGAGATTGTCCCTGCATCCCTCGGATCTTAAGGGACTGGTCTCCTTGTTTGCACAATCTGGTGGCATCAACCTCTGACGATCATGTTGAATGCACACTGTCAACCAGTGAAAGTGAAGCACATGGACAGAAAAGGAATCCCAAATTTCCTTGTAAGTTGTGTGAAGGCAATCACGCCATCCACCGTTGTCCCTTCCTTGATGAGGCTAAAAGAGTTTTGGATGATTGTCTAGTTTCACCGCTACGACTTCCTCCTGGATATAAAAAACTCTTGCCAAGTCTTCCACCAGTTGAAAATTCGGCTGGCTCATCATTGTGGTTGGCCGAAGCGTCTATCATTGAAAATGAACCCTCTGAATCCATACCAGACGAAATTCAAAAGGTCGAGACGGCAGTTGACCCGGTCTTGCCTTCAGAGCGTTCATCTTCGAATGATACCGTCACTGAAGAGAAAGAAAACGACACCGTTCAAATTCTTTTCATAAAAATAGACTCCGATGAACTTGGGGGCAGTCCTCCCATTCCTTTATCACAGGAAGGAATTTCATCAGAGTCATATCCGGCTGTCTATTCGGTCCCACCACCAAGCAACCTAGTCATTTCCTTCGACTGGAATCTACTAGGCAGACCCTATTTACCAGCTAGTGTACCATTCAGAATCATTGTATAAGCTTACAAAATGGTTATGGTTGGTACCATCATCGATGAAGGGGCTTCTGTGAGTATCCTTTCCTCAACTGCTTGGAAAGTGCTTGGTTCGCCATTGCTTTTGCCTGAAATGAGAAATCTGACAGGCTTCGACAAAGGAACCATTCGACCTTTAGGGATGCTTCCAAATGTGCCCATTACTTTGAGAAGGAAAACCGTTCACATGAACGTGATGGTAGTTCAAGGACCCTTGGATTATAATCTACTCCTTGGATGTGACTATATTTATTGCATGGGAGCCATCGTCTCCTCACTCTTTAGAGTAACGTGTTTTCCGCATGAAGGCAGGATGGTCAAG
The DNA here is from genome assembly GCA_000404065.3 of Pinus taeda. Lineage (NCBI taxonomy): Eukaryota > Viridiplantae > Streptophyta > Pinopsida > Pinales > Pinaceae > Pinus > Pinus taeda. The sequence continues at coordinate 35,121 of APFE030447868.1, read as the reverse complement.
CTCGTAGACCAAATTTCATTCCCCAGTTCACACATTGCAAATAGTCAAATGCCATCCCTAAATGGTCTTTTCACGCAAGGAATGTCTCATCGATCTCTAGTCTGTCCACTTCATGAGCGCGAGTAATTCGGGAGGATGTGACTGAAACCCAAGGGGCATGCACCCTAGTCTGTTTTAGCAGGAAAACCTTGGGTATAGAGTAGATTTCCTCGAGGGATATATGACTAGTCTGACGAACCCATCCTTACAAGGAAATGGGATCAGGCTGGAATAAGATACCTTCGTTAAAGTTATGTGAGTGGAGTATCTCTATGCCACTCCCCTTTGTCTATTTCGGTAGGCATCGCCAAGGGATCTTTCTGTCTGCTACGCGGATGGAACTTTCATGTTAACCTGGGAATTTTTCCCTATACCTAGGGGCATGCAAACCTTTCCGCATGCAAGCAAAGAGCGGCTATTTATTTTTTAAATTTGTAGGACCTCTAACCCTTTAAACCCATAAGGCTAGTCATTTCCTAACTTTCATAAAGAAAGGATCCGGGGCAAAGCTTCAAAAGGTGCAAGCCCCATAAAAAATGGCATCTTGAATGAGACATTCTTATCATACGACTGGTAAGAAATGTTACCGCAGGGTTCAAGCTCTTTAAAAAATAAACCCTCCACGAGCAGTTTTAGCGCATAGTTCAAGCTCGTTAAAAAACAAACATAAGTCATGAGCAAATTTTTCCCCCAGCATTTAAGCTCATTAAAAAATGAACCGGTAAATAACCATTGTGAATGCCTTATCGCCAGCTTTTGAGCCTTGGTTGTGTTCTCATCATCACCTCCACTCCGTTTTAGCCGATCATTCACCCCCATATGATTGTTTACCCCTTCGAGGAACATCTGCGAAGAGTGATTCTATTAGCCATCCTTGTGACACTGCCGTGATTGGAAAACTCCAAATCTTACCTGGAGTCATCTGCTACCCGAAACCATCACTCGTTCCTCGAAAACGAGTCTTCTTTAAGCTCTTTTCACTTGACTCGTAGAATATGAAAAGATTGCCAAGTGATTGGCCTCTCTGGCTCGTTAAAGGCATCATAAGTGCTATCCCTCCCCTAGATTTTAATCTTTTTGGACCTGAGGGATTATTACACAAAAATATTGAGCACTTGTCTTGTTCGGCTCGTTAAAACTATCGAAAATTCATCCCTTTTGTATTATTTTACGCTTTTTCGGACTTAAGGGATTATACAACAAAAAAGAATCTTGGGAGTCTCCTTTCCATTTCTTTCAGACTCTCTAAAATTGAAAGAGACCGAGTTATCTTTGTCGTTAAACTCGTTAAAACCTAATAGCGACAAACTCGTCCAAATGGACGAGAACGAGTTTCACTGTC
>APFE030447868.1:11464-31735 GCA_000404065.3 Pinus taeda | reverse complement strand
ATTCTTGTTTCCTTCCATATTCTTGTGTACTTGTTTATATATGCATGTATATGGTTAATACACATCTGATCCTGTATTATTTATGAATTTAGATCCTTGTTTCTTGGATAGTAGTATGTTGCCGTGATTCCACAGGTTCTTTTGAAGTTGGGGAGACAAAGAAGAAGCAGCGAAGCTCTATCAAGAAGGAGTGGAAATCAAGCGCAAGACTCAGGTTGGTCTTCTTGATTCTCCTCTTGTCTATTTTCATAAAAGAAAACAATAGTAGACTTTGATTGTTTGTTTCTAAGATAGCCACCCATCTTAGTGGGAATAGCAACATACGAGTAGACACTATTCCCAGATAACACCCCTTAGACCCCTATATATACAAAAGAGGTCTTGTTATTTGTATCATCTAAGAATTGTTCATTTATGTGATGTAAAGGAGGTTGCCCCCTCAAAGGGTCTAATTTTTAAGTAGTTGATATATATTTCTTCTGTTTTGTGAGTTGGTTCCATAACAATCACTTTCAAGCAATGGATTAGACCAAGGCACACAAAGACCACTCTATCATCTGATTCTAGATTGGCAAGGAAATAAATTGCATGAAAGGAAAGTTCTACTCTATTTGCATAAATGGAAATATTACTCTATTTGCAAAGGAATGGAAACGTTATCTCAAAGGTAAATGCTAACCTTATTTGCAGAAATGTAGAGGCTATTCTACTTGTATAAATGTGAACATTAATCTATTTTCAAAATGTAAATGTTGCATATAAAGGAAACCTAGTCTATGCAACACAATGACAATGCTTGAAATTGAAATCTTAGATTAAGAAGCATAAATCAAGGCAAAAAATCATAATCTACTTTGCATATGGAAAGAAAACATGTAATAAACCTTTAATCACTATGTTCCAAAGAGAGTAGACTTAGTGACAAATTTGATTAGATATTTTACGAGATAATCAAGAAAATCATCACTACCAAATTCATAAATCTCTCCACTACCCCTAATTGCATAAATTTATTGTAGTGGCTGAAAGGAAAGTCCTAAGTGGTCTTTGGTATCTATCAATCATGGTTTTAGAGCCTAGAGGACATTATTCAAGGGTAGGAGGAAAAAATCAAGCTTTAGGAGTAATTCTAGCCAAGTTTACACGATGCTACAAGATTTCTACAAGATGCTACAAGGTTTCCCTATTTTGCTATAGGATTGGGTCCGTGAGCATTATGAGGGGGTAAAGGTGATTTGAAGGTAGGGAAAGGTGGTTTATGGTATATGAAGGTTGCGTGAGGCATTTTTGATGCCTAGTACCCTTTAGAGGGCCATCTTGCACAAAAACTAATGCACATGATGGCCTTTAATAACCTAGAAATGTGTTTTTAGTGGACATTGTTTTGGGAGAGTTGTGAGGTGAGAGGAAAGAGGTTGATGGTGGGGAGATGAGTGGAAATAAAAATTACAACCTTGCAAAACAATAATATTACTTGAAAACTAGATAAATGATTCTTTTGCAACTTGAAAAGTGTGCCAAACTAATAACTAAATTGCAGAGAAATAGAAATAACCAAGAAAGGATGAGTTGAATTTTATTTGAAATCTATCTATCATATTAAAATACAATCTAACTTGTAACATGAACAACACCTACATCCATAAGAGATGATGCTTTATAGGATCAAAGAAGACTACTAGATCAATCACTACATGTGCAGAAAACAGAGTATGTACAAGACCTAACTACTGCAAAAGAAAGAAACTATATATATATTTTTCTTTCCAATAGTGTATCCCCAATCATGCATCCCACAAGAGAGGTGATTAGAAGACCCACACAAGAACTTTTCATAAACAAGTTTGCTAGACAAAGAAGGAAAATATTTTTAGGAAAGAAAAAGCATGAAAGAAATATACAAATAAGAGATACTAGAGCCTCTGGGTTGGTCTATAACCCAAGGGGACTCAACCCTCTAAAACAAAATCAATTGTGGATCAACAAAAATATTTTCATTAATACAAAATAGTCATGCTCAAGTACATCAGAAATGGAAACAAGAAGTTCTTAAGTCTTAATGTTCTCTATCCTCATGCAACAATTTGAATCCTATTGAGCCCTTTGGATTGCTTATTTATACAAAAGTGACCGAGGGGAAACTTCCTTGGAAAGAGTGTTGCTTCCATCCAAAAGTACTAAAATGATGGATCTTGCTCCTGTAATCCTCAAGTTCATCAATTTCCAGTGGATTTTCAAATTGGAATTGACTAAATGTAAGGAGCAGGTCCAAATTTGGGTGAGTAAATGTAGGAGACCATCCTCCTACATCTTCTCTAGCTACCTTCCAACATATCTCTACATAGTAAATGCATTCTAATGAACTCTTTTCTTGCATTCAAATTAGGCCATGAGATATAACAATCATCCTCTAGCCTCCTAATAACCACATAATAGTAAAAAATATTCCATTAAATGTGAGGAAAGAGTTAAATATAGGCTGAAGGTAGGCCATATGGGCCTTATTATTTACCTATAAAGGAGGCCCATCATCAACCGCTTGTTGAAGGTGTTTCTCATCCCTTGAGAAACTTACTCAATGATCTGTAACTCATTCATGGCCCTGGTGGCCTCTCTCACATCCCAAGACACTTCAGATGATGTGCCCTCTTGTGGACATAAACCTACATTTTCCTTTATTGCGTCCTGCTCCCTTTGTTCCTATGATTGATCTCTTCTTTCTTGTAAACCCAATAACAAAGGATGACTAAGTTTTAGCCCTATATAGTTCATCTTCAATCTCTGAACAATACTCTTATATAATAGAGTCCTCTATAAGGCATTCCTCAACTTCTCAGGGGAGTGATATTTCTTGATCTCTAGACTGTGTGGTAGAGCATGTCATCTCCTCTGATAGGCTTGTAAACTCCCAGCCCCTAACAACATAAAAATGTCTTCGAAATGTAGGATGGACTGCTCTTGTTTTTTTATTAAAGTGGCAAGGGGCTAATTGAGGGTCTATAGAGATGATGCTATGATTTCTTGTGACTTCCATGAGACTTATTAATTCTTCTCTTGTATATAGATGCTCATTTTATTCCTTAGCCATGCCCTTATTTACTTCCTCAACCCTTGCTTCATCATGGGCAAGCCAAGAGGCTAGGGCCATTAGCTGTGCATCCTCCAATCTTGAATTGGGGTCCCATAAGTTCATATTTGTGAGGACCATAATGTGCATGTAAAATTCAACTAATTTTCCCCTATCCTTAATGCTAACTTGTTGACAAAAATCAATAAACTTTCTATAATTATGAAATTGGAGAGAGTCATACTGTGCCAAATTTTTTATTTGAAATTGCAACCATTGTTTTTTGAGGAAGACTGTGTATGAATTGTATGGTTTTCTACATTGAATGGCCTGCATATCCAAGCTTTCCCTAGTGGCAAGTTTTCCTTCTCTCTCCTGCAACTACTTTCTTAACTTGTGATTTTCCATTTGCAACTACTCCCTCATGATTGATTCTCTCAATCTTAAATTGGCCATTTCTTTGCCCATCTTCTTCATTATTTCTTCAGACATGAGGCACACATCCTCAACTTTCTTTGATTTAGCAATCTGCATCCATTGATAGGTTCAACTTATCTCTCTGTCTAGCTCAAGTAGGATGGGGACTGCAAATTTTTCAGGTAAAATTTATCCTTCCTCATGGAACCTGTAGCAGGACCCAAGATCAGGCTAGCGATTAGGATCCTAGAGGTCTTGTGGTCTTGCATCACCTTACTATAGGAAATATGTCCCTTCCTGTAGCAAATATTCCCTTTCTTATAGTAGTCCCATCTCTTTCTATAACTAGGTAATTTATGCTTGTGGTTGCTTGACCCTAGCTGCCTCAGTGTTTAGCCTTCTTTGGGTGGTCTGAAGTTGCTTTCCTTTGGCCTTGAAGGAGGTGACTTCTTAAATTTTCTTCTTTCCTTATCTTGATTCCCCTTCTTAGTGGCTGATAGATTATTCAATTGTGATTGAGATTGCTAAAGGAGGCTGAGGATTCCCTTGCTTGATTCTAGTTCTCCTTCTTCTCTTGAAATATATGGGGCCTTGCTTAGGTTGCCTTCTTTTGATTTTAACATGTGTGCTAAGGGATGCCACTGCAAAAGCCACCACTTGGTCAATGTTTCCTTTTAAGAGGCTTACTTGCTACTCATATTTTCTCTTATTTTGAGCTTAAGAAGGCTCCCCAAGGGTCTCTTTTGCCACCTTTGGTTTCTCTTCTTCTTCATCCCCTTCAACTTCTTCTCTCTTTCCTTCCTCCTTATCTTCTTTAGCCTCTTCTTTAGAAACACTATGTTTTTTGGTCTCTTCATGTTCTAACAGAGGTTGGGCTTGAGTCTCAATGAAGGCCTCCTTGTCCGTATCTACAAAGTCTGTTCATGGTAGAGGGTTCTTGAGGTGACTCAAGAAATCCATGACAATTACCATTATGAGCCCATGATGAACAATGTATTGGTGTTTCCATTCTCTTAGCCTATGGCTCATTGCTATCATAGATTGAAGAAGAAAGTGGGGAATACTGAGCCTACTTGGGAAAAGAAATTCTGTAAGGAACCTTAGGTCATAAAGTAGCTTGAACTAATAGGCATATAAAACACTTAGCCTCCCCTCATAAGATATGTATTTTAAGATGTTGTAGGCTACTTCATTTCATGGATAAGGCAAACTTTCCATTATGACTCCATTTTTGTCCTCTATTGGATTTTCTTCAGGGAGGAATAAATTCTTTTTAGCTATGATGGCTTCTGCCCTATCCTCCTTTACCCACCTAAATCCTAAAGCCAATGTGGTCACCTTGCTAATGAGTTATACATTGATATGGATGAAAAACCCTCTTACAATGGTGGTGGCACTATCTCCCCCATGAGATTGAAGTGACATGGCAAAATCATGGGTTATTTCATCATCATATCCCTTAATTCTCCCAAAGAACCCCACTCATTGGTGACTTATGAAGATGTCTATGATAAGAGGATGTTGGTGGATTATTTTGAGTCTGTGGGTTCCCTTCTATTAAAGCCTCCTCCCATGTTTTCTATTGTCGCTCCTCTAAATTTCTTTCAAAGAATTTTCATTCAATTATCAATTTCTAGGTAGCCTAAGGTTTCAAAACAAAGATGGGAGGAATGGTGTTCTTATTCTGACTAGATGTATGAAAATTATATGCCACATTCAAATCAAATTCATTCTTTTTATATCATGCTTTCCACACATAAAAAAACACAGGGTTTAAAAAATCCCAATTTCAAGGGCTTGCTACATGATACAAATTGACTTAGTTTTTCAATTTTCTTACATTGAATGTGAGGGAAATGCATGAATTACCCCTCCCTTGGAGACTCCTTCATTAATTTTAGGTTTTTGGAGAAGAATTCACACCAAATCGAGCCCTTTTCACCCCTCAGGCCAATCCTGTAGCAACTGGTTATAATCATGTAGAAACTAGTTACAATCATGTAGCAACTATGTGCAATCCTGTAGCACTGAACTTCGATCTTGTAGCATCTACTATTAAACCCTGTAGTACCTCTCCAGCAGCCTAGGGGACCCCTAGTGGTACCTAACTTGACTCTCAACGATGTAGTGTGCCTCTCTTACCATTTTTGGGAATTAACTCTTGGTGCAAATGAAATTCAGGCTCATCCTTTATTCATTTTGTGGTTTGGTGGTGGGCTCAATGCATTGTATGAGATGTACCCCACCTACAACCTTCATAACTTCTCAAACCCATTGGCCCACTCCTTGAAATTATCATCCTTCCCTTTTTTTCATTTTCCCCACGTTGCATAAGAGAGGAAATTCATTTCACTTAAATATTCGAGGGTGGTCGAGACTGCTGGCCACCTTCAACTACAAAAACCTCGCTCCTCATTCATTCTAGACATTTTTGAATTGTCATGCACTAAAAGGAAGAGGTGAGGAGTTTCATACCTATTCCTACCTAATGGTATTTGATTTCTTTGATGCTTGCATGCTTCTTCAAAAATGGTGGTTGATCTGCTGACAGTTTGAGGTGCCACTTCTCATACTAGTTATTCCATGCTTTGTCTCTTCTCTGGAAGATGTTTTTTTATTATATATTTTTGATATATGCTCGACTGAGCATTGTCACTGTAGATTCTGCTAGTGGTTGATCACTTTTCCATTGTTGGAGATGAATAGTAACCTTGTAGCAGCCTTGTCGAAGTTTTGTGGCTGCCCAAGATCAAGGAGATGATCCCTCAATGCTTCATGATGGTAAATTATTCATTATAGTGCTTCTAAGTGATTTTGATTTTGGTCATGTAGGGTTTGTGCAGACTACTATAGGATTTGATTCCTTCTTGTAGTAGCCACACAATCCCCCCATGATCACAATAACCTTCGTACAATGCATCCAAAAACTATGATAATTCATGTTAAGCTCATGGACAAGGATCAAAAGCCTTGGTTGTGGTGAAAATAATGAAAGGAGTGGTAAAAATGGAGTTTTGTTTTATGGATTGAGATGGTTATTTTGGTGGAGAAGTGGCTAAATGGTGTGGAGTATGGGCGATTGTGGTGTGGTGGACTTTTCACTTTGTTCCCCCATGGAAAACATAGGTTCTAGCCCATTTCTTTATGCAGATTGTAATCCGGTAGAAAATCTCCAAAATCTTGTAGCATTTCAGGACAATCCTGTAGCACTTCAAGACTGAGGCAGAATTGGATGAGATAGGTTTCCTGGTGATGGAGGGACCTAGGGAAGTTGATGGAATGGTGAAGGACATGTAGATAACTAGTCTCGGTGGGTGGAAAAGTGGGGTGTGGAGGTTGCTCATTTTGACTGCTATCCTTATTTGGTCATGGATGGAACCTTGCAAAAACATGTTAGCAATACTGATGTAAGGGTTCTCTTTCTTTCCCTTTATTATTTGTTTTTCTTCATTTTTTTCTCTTTTTTTTTGAGACATGTAGGCTGCCTCAAAATAGGTTTTCATCCTACAGGACTGGCCCAAGTGCCTCAAAGGAGGTTTTCACCTGGGCATCTTTTCAATTATTATTCTTTCGAATCTTCAACTCCCTCATAGAGGTTTTCAACCCTAGAGTTGGCCTCAGGTGCCTCATGGAGGTTTTCACCTATGCTCTTTTATTTTCCTTCCTTTTTTTCCTTTTTCCTTTTTCCTTTTTCTTTTTCTTTTTTTACTCTTCTATTGATTAGAGGTTGGATGAACTGAGAGCTATGAGACCCCCAATTACATTCAACTCCTTTATTATTTAGTTGGTAAACCCCTCCTTTGAGATAGGCCTCTTATACAAATTTAACTAGTAACCATTAACTAACAATGGAATTCCTTCTTCATCAATTGTTCTTATTTGGACATATCCATTCTCATGACACTTATCTACCAGATAAGGAACCATCCATCTCATCATCAATTTTCCTTTGAAATCCTTGAACCTAGAATCATAAAACATGGCCCAATTACCTTTCCATGATGTTTTAATCATTCCAAATATTCCTCTACAGTTGGACCACCTTAGTGTGCATGAGAGCATGCCATCTGAACTCATCCAAACCATTTAGTTGGAGCAACCTTTCTTGCTGAGTTGTAGCGATGTATAAATCCAACTGTGTTGCCATTATTAAGGTGTTATACTCAAACTCAATGGACAATAAAGACTTATTTCCATAAACCAACTCAAAGGGGGTGAATCCAGTGGTGGTTTTCGAAGTGGTATTATAGGCTCAAGTGGCCTCCACAAGTTGGGAATCCCAATCCTTTTTGTTGTTGTTGACAACTTTAGTTAAGACATTCTCCAAAGCTCTATTTGTGACCTCCACCTACTCATTTTCTTGAGGATGAGAGGCAGTGGATTTTATATGTTTTATATGATGATACTCCATGATGCCCTCAATTATATTTGGAGTAAACTGAGCTCCTTAATTAGTGACCATTTCCCTTGGAAATCCAAACTTAATAAATATATTTTCACTTAGAAATTTTGCCACCTTTTGCTCCATTGCTGCCTTTACTGCTTCAATCCACTTTGTCAAGTAATAAATTCACATAATGATGTATATCTTTTGTTTGGATAAATTGGCCCAATAAAATCCATGTCCCATTTCTCAAATGGATCAAGAGTCACTTGAGGTTGCAGGGGAATCTCATCCTTGGGTGTAGGCTTTCCCATCCTTTGACACATCACAATGTATCTTCTAGCATCTTGGTGTATAATAGGCCAAATATAGTAGCAAACTTGGAGGATTTTTAAGGCTATCCTCTTAGTAGAAAAATTCCCCCATAGGGTCCACCATGGAATGTTGAGAGGATTTCAAAGACCTCATCCTCTCTCACACATCTATTGAAGATATGATTTGGTCCAAATTTCAAGAGATCTCCCTAATCCAGGTGAAAGGAGTATGTTTTCTAACAATCTTGATCTTCTCTTTGGAGGATAGATTAGGAGGGAACCTCCCAACAACCAAAATTTTTCTATATCAGCAAACCAAGGAGACACTAGTGAAATAGATAAAAGGTGCTCATCTAGAAGTTGGTGATCTATCATCTCCTCATTTCCTATAGGCAATGTTAGTCTAGACAAAAAATATGCAACCAAATTTTCTTTCCCTAGTTTGCCAACAATGGTTAGATCAAATTTCTACAACAATAACAACCATCTAATTGTCCTAGCATTGACATTAGGTTTATTCACTCAGTATTTAATGGCTACATGCTCAGTATGAACAAAGACTTGGTATCCAATGATATATTTCCTAAACTTGTTCGAGTGCACAACAACTAAGAGTTATTTTTCGATAACTGTGTAATTAAGTTCAACTTTGGAGAGGTTCTTATTGATGAAATATCTAGCATAAGGAAATTTGTTTCCAACTTGTACCAAAGTTTCTCCTACAATTTTTTCTGATGCATCTGTGTGGATGTGGAAAGACAATGCCCAATTGGGACCTTTAAGAATTGGTGCAATGGTTAATTTCTCTTTTAGCTCTTTGAATGCCTCTTGACATTTTTATGTCCAACACAAATTTGAATCCACGGTCAACTATCCAAACAAAGGTGAAGCTAACTTGCTAAAGTCCTTAATGAATGTTTTGTAATATCCAACTAGCCTAAGAAAAATCCTAACATCCCCTTATTTTTTAGAGACAAGGACCCTTTTGATAATGGAAACCTTATTAGGGTAAACTTATATCCCTTCCTTATAAAGGAAGTTACCTAAGACAATCCCCGCATTCATAAAAAAATCACACTTTCCGGGACTCAAAGATTCATTTTAATGCATTTCTTTAGAGATTTACACAGATTAGAAAGAGCTTCATGGAAATCATTTCCATAAGGGGTGAAGTCATCGATGTAGATTTAAACTATGTCATGAACAAAATCAACACAAATACTCAAAACCACCATATGGAAAGTAGCAGGGGCATTGCATAAACCAAATGGAAGGACTCTATAGGAAAAGGTCCCCCATGGACATGTGGAGGTCGTCTTGTCCTGATCCTCAGGGTTGATCTAGATATGATTATATCCACTAAATCCATATAGGAATGAGAAGAAATTCTTCCATACAAGGCCATCTAAGACTTTATCAATGAAAGGAAAAGGGAAATGATCTTTCTTTATAGCCTTGTTGAGTTCCCTATAGTCAACATAGATCCTCCACTTCCCATTTTTCTTGGGTACAATGTCAAGAGTAGATACCCACTTGCTATGTGAAATGGTTTAGATGATTCCTACATCAAGTAGTTTTTACAGCGCTTCTTTCATAATATCCTTAAGGGAAGGGCTCATTCTTCTATGGGGTTGGTGCACATGATTACATCCCTTGTTAATGTAGATATGATGGGTATGAACCAGGGGTGCACACCTTTCATTTCCATATATTCCTAAACAAAAGCATTAAGGTGTTGTATTCATATATTTCATAGTTGTTCCTCCTACTCTCTTGAGAGGGAAGGGTTGATTTTGAAAGTTTTGGATGCAGTGATTTCCACAATATTAGAATGATATAGGTTAGAATTGGCAGATAATAGTTCAATTTCCCCTAGGTTTCCTTAAGGATTCTTCCACTAGCTCATCAATTTTCATGGCAACAAGATGTTGATACTGTAATATGTGATCAATAAGATCATCCTCATATAGCTGCCTACTTCCTACAAATTTTTTTAATTTACAAAATGGGTGGAGGGATGCCAAGTAAAAATATTCCTCTTCCTCTTCCTCTACCCACAAATGTAAATCATTCTCAATAGAGGGTTGAGAAGGGGGATATAATACAAGCTGATTTGTGATACTCCCTTTCTTAATGGTCATGTTTCTAGCCCTGAAACGAATGTAAGTATAAAAAATGGCTGACCAACGTCTCTCTAGAATGAGAGGGTACCCATTAAACTTGGTTTTGGGTTGGAGGACAAGCAAATATGGGGGATATTCCCAAGAGTCGATGGAGATCATCACACCCTCTATAACTACCTCGGGGGCTACTATCGACCTATCTGCAAGCTGCAATACTATAGTGGTATTTCTCAAGGCTCCTTCGAGGTTGAGCTTAAGCATGGTTTCCTTGGTCATGACATTGATCGCAATCCCAAGGTCAATCAATGTGTTATGGACTACAATATTCTTAATGTGTACATCCACTACTAGGCTTCAGGATATAAGTACTTTGGGGAGATAACCCTCCCAAGAATTAGATCAAACATCTGCCCAACAACATTGATAGCGGGGGCATCTATTTTTCTTCTCCTAGACCTCTTGAAACACTCTTCCCTGATGATATTGTAGTAAATGGGAACATATTTGATGGCCTAGAGAAGGGGTATCTTAACACATAAGTTCTTCAATTCTCCCAAAAGTTCAACTTCATCTAGGGTGTGCTGTTTAGGTTGGACCAACCTCTTAAGATAATGAAGTATATTGGCTTGAAGGGTACTATGGTACTATCTTCCTTCTCTTCTTCAATATATTTAGATGGAGAAGGTGGGTGAGAATCTAGAAGTACCTTCCCATATCTAAGGTTGATCTCCAGGATTTACACAACATAAGCAAGAAAAGACATTTTCCCACTATAGACCTACTGTGTCTGCTTGTTTTTCGGGTTCAGGATCAGTTTGGAAGACATCTAAGGTTGCTTAGGTGGGTTACTATGGGGTAGATGTGTTTGATATGGAGGATGAGACAACAAGGCAGGAGGTTGGGATGCTTGAGGTCTTTATCCTTGTGAAGAGTTTCCCCATTAAAGAGGATGAGGTTTGTATCAATGGAAGGGTGGATTAATAGGATGAGGAAGATATAGAGGAGTATAGGACCAAGGAGAAGGCCTGGACCAAGATGATGAGTTGGAGGATACCAAGGTTGGAAGGGTACATTTTGGTTTGGATTGAAAGAAGGATAATGTGAATCCTACATGTCTTGCTGGTATGGACGAGGGCCTTATGGCCTCTTTTGGTTGATGAAGCAGAGATGTTCCAAGCCATTCTCTACCCCTCAGTATATAGCCTTTAGGCCTGAAAGTGAGCGACATTTTTATTTTGCATGGTTCTCCTCACAAATAGAGCAGACTTCTATGGAATTCAACATACACTCATTTCTGGGGTGCCTCTTGGTGCATCTAGGGAAAAATATAGCTAGTGCCCTTTCTACCTCCTCTTGATTCCTTTAATCTACATAATATCTATCTTTAAGGAATTTTTTTGGAACATCTCACCCTTAAATTCTTTTATCATACTCCCTATCTCATGTTTGATGGTTGCGGTGGAGGGAGAAGAGTTAACGAAGCCTTGATTGGACCTACCTGTCTTCCTTGCATCCTTATAATTATTCTTGAATAATTTCTTGATGTCTTCATAGGTTAGCTAGTAAATATCCCCACCAGACAACATATTTTCATCCTCCCTAATCCGTTGGAGGAGTACAAAATTTAGTGACTTAGGGTCAAGGGTATAGTTATCCCTTCTATAGTTGAGTTGGAACCTTCCCTCATAATATTATAAGGACTCATGTGGTCCTAGGGTCATCCTAAATTTATTTATGATTAAAGGATTCTTTCATTTGTTCCCAGGTAGTGATGCTGCCTCTAGGCAAGCTCATGAATAAGTGCAAGGATGAATCCTTGAGGGTGGAAGGAAACAACTTCAGTTTCTCTTCATCAGAAGTATACACAGGTTTTACAAACTATAACAAACTTGAACATGAATGTGTTAGGGTCTTTGGAGGCTAGGCCATGGAAGCGTGGGAGAGAAGTGGGGATTATATTCTTCATCTTGGCCTCCCAATTGGTTTCTCAGATAGGAAAGAGCTCAGTCTGCCTATTTTCAGCCTTTTGTCCTAAGGGATTCTCCAAATCTTTTGTGGTCGGAGCAGGAGGTTCACAGTCACCAAAGAAGAGTGATGGTTGACTTCTAGAAGGGGTGGGGGTTTTTGGTAGGGATTTCCCTTGATTATTCCTATTCCTATGAGGCATGAAATAATTTGTTCTTTTGTGTTTTTCTCTCTTTTTCCTTTGAATTTGTTTCAAATCAAACAATGTTGTTGCAAAGAAAGAGATAGATGAAAAATAAGCAAATTTTAAGCATAATCAACACCTACTTGGACACCTCCCCGATAATGGTTCCAAAAAGTGATGAGCCTTAGTATTGCAACAATAGTGTTGCAACTCCTAAAGCTATCATCTTTCATTATTAACCCAATGCTTGTACAAAATTAAGAGGTGACCGTGTTATATGCACAATAGGCTAAGCTCTAGTCATGTCACTTTCAAGCAATGTACCAAACCAATGCACACATAGACCACTCTATCCACTGATTCTAGATTGGAAAGGAAATAAATTGCATGAAAGGAAAGTTCTATTCTACTTGCAGAAATGAAAGTATTACTCTATTTGCAAAGTAATGGAAATGATACTTTCTTGAAGGTAAATTCTAACCTTATTTGTAGAAATGTAGAGGATACACTACTTTCAAAAATGTAAACATTAATCTATTTTCAGAATATAAATGTTGCATATAAATGAAACCTAGTCTGTGCAATGGAATACCAATACTTGTAATATTATTGAAATCCTAGATTAAGAAGCATAAATCCAATCAAGAAATCATAATATACTTTGCATAAGGAAACAAAATATGTAATCAAGCTTAAATCACTATGTTCTAAAGAGAGTAGACTTAGTGACAAATTTCATTAGATATTTCATGAGATAATCAAGAAAACCATCACTATATTACCAAATTCACAAATCCGTCCACTAACCCTAATTGCAAAAATGTATTGCAGTGGCTGAAAGACAAGTACTAAGTGATATTTTTTCTCTATCAATCATGGTTTCAGAGCCTAGGGAAAATTATTCAAGGCTAGGAGGCAAAAATCAAGTTTTAAGAGAAATTTTGGCTAAGTTTATACAATGCTACATGATGCTATAGGATTGGATCCGTGAGCATTTTGAGGAGGGTAAAGGTAATATGAAGGTATGGAAAGGTGGTGGAGGGTGGATAAAGGTTGTGTGAGGCCTTTTCCAAGCCTATCACTCTTCAGGGGCTCATATTGCACAAAAACTAATGCACACAATGGCCTTCAATAACCCAAAATATTGTTTACATTGAGCAATGTTTTGGGAGACTCGTGAGGTTAGAGGAAAGAGGATGATAGTGGTGAGGAGTGGAAATGAAAATTCCAACCCTGCAAAAAAATAGTAGTATCTATACACTAGATAAATGATTCTTTTGGAGCTTGAAAAGAGTGCCAAACTAATAATTAAATTACAGAAAAAGGGAAATTACCAAGAAAGGATGAGCTGAATTTTATTTGAAATCTATCTACTATATTAAAAGAAAGTCTAACTTCTAGCATGTAGAAGACCTACATCCATTAGAGATGATGCTTTCTAGGCTCAAAGCTGACAACTAGATCAATCACTACATGTGCAAAAAATAGAGTATGTAAATGACCTAACTACTACAAAAGAAAGTAACTATATATTTTTTGGCTTGCTAACACTATATCTCCAACCATGCATCACACAAGAAAGGTGTTTGGAAGACTTGAACAAGCAATTGTCATAAACAAGTCTGCTACACAAAGAAGGAAAATATTACTAGGAAAGAAATGTATGAAAGAAATATAGAAATAAAAGAGACTAGAGCCTATGGCTTGGGCCCTAACCCAAGGGGACTCATCCCTCTAAAGAAAAATCAACTATGGATCAACAACAAGGTTTTCATTAATATGAAATAGTGCTCAAGTATATCATAAATGGAAACAACAAGTTCTTAACTCCTAATGGTCTCTATCCTCCTAAAAAAATATGAATCCTACTGAGCCCTTATGCTTGCTTATTTATACAAAAGTGACTTAGGGGAAACGTCCCTGGAAAGAGGGTTGATTCCCTCCAAAAGTACTAAAATGATGGATCTTTCTCCCTGTAGTCCTCAAGTTCATCAAATTCTATTGGATCTTCGAACTAGAAGTGGGTAAATGTAGGGCACAGGTTAAGACTTGGGTGAGTAAATGTTTGGTATGCTCCTCCTACATGTTCCCCAATTGCCTTCCAACGTATCTCTACATTGTAAATGCATTCTAGAACACTCTTTTCCTACACATTAATCACATTATGCCATGATATATGATGATCATTCTCTAGTCCTCCTAATAACCACACGACAGTAAAAGACATGCCATAAAATGTAGGGAAAGAGGTAAATATAGGCTGAAAGAAGGATAGATGGGCCTTATTATCTACCTATAAAGGAGGCCCATCACCCATCAATGGTTTTGACCTATTTTTCAAATTATTTTATCCTTAGGAAATTTTATATTTCTTTAAGAATCACCTAGGCTTGGGCCTTCATGGCTCAACCGCCTAGATCAATTTGGACATCAGAGGTTGAGGATGAAGAACCAAGGTCATTTTCCTATTTTGGGTGCATTAAGGCCATGGGGACCATGAATCAACTCGCTTGAAATGATCTAGGAAATTTTCGTGAATGCTTGAAAAAATAAATCCCCATCATACCAGACCTTTTACTAACACTTTCATTTGCTTGTGAAATCATGAGCAATGTGAATGCTTAAACAACACTTTAGAAAACCATCAAAATGAAACAATGAATAATAATCATTAAAAACCATAAACACATGGTATGATAATAAAATTTGTCTAGTGTGGATTACGTATCCGGGCCTAGTGTCTAGAGTAGGGCGACTGCTTTTTTTGTTGTTGCAAGAAGATTACGAGTACATGATATAATCTCTATCAATACAAGGATGAACCCCCTTATATAGAGTGGCATGTATCTCCCTGGAGATGTTAATCTATAAGAAATCTCACTCATAAAAGTTCTCCTTCAGCATGACAAAATAACAATTTTTCACATAAAGTGGCATATAATGATTCTCCAACAAAGTGGCAATACATGGATCTCAAATTTAAATCATTATTTCAACAAAATCAAATGAACACATGGTGAAAATACATCTTATACCTCCAAGTGTGGGGACAGGCTGAAAATCAGCTACTCAGGTGAAGAAACAACATGTGCCATTACGTTCCTTGTGAAAAATTGTGAAATATGAGTATGAACTGTAGGTTTTAACCCTGTACATAAATTACCTCCATACGAATTCTAAGACACAGAAAATAAACAATGCGAGAGAATAAAACACATATACACAGATATTTTCTCCTGGATCCCAAAACTGGGACTACCAGCTTGATTTTTCATTATGTTCCTTTCGATATTACAATACATATTTATACATGCCAAAGCATCCAATACCATGGACTGAAAACCATCGCGTCCAAAACCATGGACAGAAAACCATCACGTCTAAAAACCATGTGTGAAAAACATGCACAAAACCATAGGTAGGTCTCGCCCAACCTAATATAGGGTCCAAAACAAAAATTTTCTAGGGCGTTGCCCAGCACCCCATAGAGTGGGGTTACTTGCACCCCTCAAACCCATTGTCACTCCCCCTACTATGCAATCGGTGCAAAGAAGGGGGGGCTCCATCGCCCTTATAACCCCCCAGTTAACTATGTGGGCTAGTCATGGAAAGAATATAACACAACCCAACATTCTCCCACTTGTTGTTTTCTTTCCATAGGGGGCCGTAATAGAGCTTAGTCATTTATCCAGCCCCGCAATGCCCATTGTTTCTCTACACCAAGGAAACTTCTTAGAGCTCATATATTTTGTCAATGCATCTGCAATATTCTTCAAAGTGTCCACCTTTACCAGCAACACCTTTTTGTCTGCTATCATATCCCTCACAAAGTGATACTGAACATCAATGTGCTTTGTCTTTGAATGATATGCAGGGATCTTTTCCAAGAAAATTTCACTTTAGATGTCATAGTCTATCCTTATAGCTCCCTATACTAACCCCATATTTGAACACAATCTCTGTAACCAGACTGCTTCCTTGCTTGCATGAGTGGCTACCATGTATTCTGCCTCTGTAGTTGATAGCGCCACTACAGATTGTTTCTTACTCATCCAACTGACAACACCTCCAAATAGGTTAAACACATACCTACTAGTAAATCTTCTTTGATCCATATCTACAGCCTAGTCTGTATCAAAAAAGCCATGAATATCCAACACTCTGTCCAATCCTAGTCTTCCTTGGTAGCACAAACCATAATCACTAGTGCCACACAAATACCTGAAAACCTGCTTCACTAGTGTCTAGTGCTCCTTCCCTGGTTTTGACATAAACCTGTTCAATACTCCCACTGCATGTGCAATGTTTGGTCTAGTATAGACCATCTCCTACACCAGGCTACTGACTACACTTGCATATTGAACATGGGACATGTCCTCTTCCTCTTCTTGTGTCTTGGGACACTGTTCAATAGATAAATTTACACCTACAAGAATAAGAACCTTCACTGGTTTACTATCCTGCATATTAAACCTCTGCAATATTGTCTCGACATACTTCCTCTGGTTTAACCAGATCTTCCTCTTTGTCCAATCTCTTTTAATTTCCATGCCCAAAATATAGTTTGCAACACCAAGATCTTTCATGTCTAATTTGGAGGACAAATGGGTCTTCAAATCTTGGATAATTTCTTTGTCATTTCCAACCAACGACATATTATCCACATACAAACCAAGTAAATAACACGGTCACCAATTAATCTAAAATACACATAGTGATATGCTTTTCTTCTAGTAAAGCCAAGTCCCCATATAAATGTATCAAGTTTCTAATACCACATCCTTGGTGATTGTTTTAACCCATATAGAGACTTCTTTAACTTGCATACCAGTTCTTTCTTACCCTTCACTACAAAGCCTTCAGGTTGTTTCATGTAGATCTCCTCTTCCAGATCCCTGTGAAGAAAAACTGTCTTCACATCCATCTATTCTACCTTAAAATCAAAAGAAGTAGCAACAGATAAAATTAATCTAATAGAACTTACCTTGGCAACAGGAGAAAAAATATCACCAAAATCAATTCCTGACACCTGGGAATAACCTTTTGCTACCAACCGAGTTTTTTATTTCTCCACCTTTCCTTCTACATTTGTCTTCTTCTTGAACACCCATTTACTGCCAATGGGTTTCCTTCCAGCTGGCAGCTCCACCAGATCTCGATCCTCATTTTTGTGCAAAGATGCCATTTCATCAAGCATGGCCTCTTTCCAGAGTTTTCCATCTTCTGAATCTACTGCTTCCTTCACAATTCTAGGATAATCATCAGTAATAGAAAAAGAAAAATTTGAATAGAAAGCAGATGGACTATACCGTTTTGGTTGCCTTCTTTCTCGAACTGATCTTCTCACACCCGGAGTTTGTGGCTCTTCATCTTCTGATTCCTCCTTTGCTGTATAGTCTGATTCTTCCTCCTTTATCTCAAACTCTATCTTCTCAGGTTTCTTTGTTTGGACTTCATGTTTAATAACATCTTTCACCTCTTTGAACACCACATCTTGGCTGTACACAACCTTCCTTGTTACTAGCTTCCAAAGTTTATAACCCTTTAAACCATCCTTATACCCAATAAAGATGCACTTTTCAGATTTACTATCCAACTTGGTTCGTTTCTCCTTTGGAACATGTACATATGCATCACATCCAAATACCCTCAGATGAAAGAGAGGGTTTCTTACCAGTCCATACTTCTTGTGGAGTCTTATCCTCCAACGCTGATGAAGGTGACCTGTTGACCAAGTAACATGCAGTATCCCCCGCCTCTGCCCAGAATTCCTGTCCTAACCCGGCACCACTGAGCATGCTTCTTGCCCTTTCCATCAACGTCTTGTTCATTCTTTCTGCGACTCCATTTTGCTGAGGTGTATATGGAGTAGTCTTCTAGCGTGCTATACCACACTTCTTACAGAATTCTTCAAATTCCTTACTGCAAAATTCTCCACCATTATCTATCCTCAGCACCTATCTTCTTCTCTGTCTGATTTTCCACCAGAGCCTTAAATTCTTTAAACTGTCAAAGACTTCAGATTTCTTCTTAAGGAAATATATCCATGTATTCCTTGAGAAGTCATCTATAAATGATACATAGTACACAGACTTACCAGTGATGGAACTTTCACAGGTCCAAACACATCACTGTGCACAAGCTCTAATATTTGTTTCGTCCTCTTACCACCAGAGGGGAAGCTCACCCGATTCTGCTTCCCATATACAACAATTTTCACAGAAATCAAATCCAGAGCTATTTACTCACCTTCTACCATACCTTTACCATGAAGTATTCGAGGCCCCTTTCTCTCCAATATTCCAGCCTTTGACCACAAACATGGTCTTTTCTCTCCAGAGGACCACGTAGATTTCTGCTCCATTTTCAGAACCCATAGAACTATTGCACCCGTCAACAACAGTGCTACCTTGCAGCTTGTACAGAGTTCCAATCCGAACTCCCCGCATCAATACCAGTGCTCCTCGAACCATCTTGCAGGTATCCTTCTCGAACACTGTCTTTACACCTGCATCATCCAACTTGCTTTACAGAAATCAGATTTCTGGCCAATGCAGGAATATGCAGAACACCCGGAAGGGTTCTAACCCTTCCACCTTGCAAATTCAACTTTAACTTTTCCACGACCAACGATTCTAGCCTTTCCTATCATCTCCTAAAAGAAGACTTCACCCCCATCGTATTTTCTCATACTCGCAGAACCACTCTCTATGCGGGAGTGAAGTGAAAGGATTGCACCTGAGTTCAATTAACCATGCTCATGATCACATGTTACCTGAAGAAGCCAAATACACATCCCACCTTCATCTGAGGTGGTTTTCGCCTCTGCAGAAGGAGCATCATCAGATCCCTTTCCTTTATCAGGGGCTTTAGATTTACACTCCTTTTGAAGTGCCCTTCCTTTCCGCATTTCCAGCACACCACCTTTGTAGGTTTTCCTGGAGATTTAGATCTCCCTCTAGATTTAGATCGCCCACTCGAATGACTTATTTTTGTTTCTATTCTGGGACCGTCCCCGTACAGACAAGGCATCACCATTCTGGTTGTCCATATTTTCCGTCTCATCTCCTGTTCAACAAAGGCTGAGACTATTTCATCAAACTACAAGGCATTTGCATTTCTATCTATTGCAATAACCAGACTATCCCATGAATTTGGTAGAGAATACAACAAACTAATGCATTTATCTTCATTTGAAATTTTGATATCAACAGATGATAACTGACTACCATAGTATTAAACGCATTCAAATGCTCTGTCACCAAGTCTCCATCATTCATCCTCAGGTTATACATCTTTTTCCGTAGGAATATTTTATTCACCAGAGACTTAGATTGGTACAAAGTCCCTAACTTGTCCCACAAGGCCTTCGCCATAGCTTCCCTTAGTACATTCAACAATACTGAACCTGAGACACACAATCATATTGTGCTCTTTGTCTTCCGATCCAACTTCTTCCATTCGTCATCAGACACTCCCGTTTGTTTAGTACCCAGATCTACTACGATCCACTAATCTTTATCCACCAACAGATCCTCCATATTAAGTTTCCACAACTCAAAACTCTGACCATTAAATTTCTCGATATCTATTTTTCCACTGCTCGCCATCTTCTTTCACCACCAGAATTTATCCCGCAGATCTCTCACTAAACGGGGTCTACCACAAGCCCGAGAAAAACCCCTCAGTAACAAAGGCATCCCCTTGAAGCCAAAACAACTTTGATACCAAATGTAGGTTTTAACCCCATACAGAAATTACCTACATACGAATTCTAAAACACAGAAAATAAACAATGCGAGAGCATAACACATAAA
>APFE030447854.1:0-11070 GCA_000404065.3 Pinus taeda | reverse complement strand
CATTAATTTTTTTGTTACTAATTTTTATTTTGTTAATATAAATATTATTTTATTATTTTTAAATGTAGTATTATGTGACAACATCTTGCCCATAGTGGACTATAACAGCCTAGATCTATCTTAACTTCAGAGCCTAGACCTATCTTAACTTCAGATCTACCAAGCATCAAGCATTGAGATGAATCAAATCTCTTGAGATGCAAGCGTCAAATCCCTTGAGATGCAAACGTCTTTTAAAATGAAAAGAGATTTGATCCCTCTCCGCGTGCTCATAAATCCGAAATTAAGATGGATCTAGGTTGGTATAATACATAGGTAATTGACATTGAAATCTTTTATTTATAGTTCACATTCTTCACATTAAAATGTTAAAAGATGCCCCTTCATATTTTTTTCTTGTATGCACACATTTAATTATTTTTATTATTAATATTTTATAGGATATTACTATCAATCCACACTAAGCAGTGAAAGAATTGCAAATATATCTATTACATTTGAATTACGAAGAAACTATTAATGGAATTAGATTCTCTAATATGTTTTCATTTAAATCTTTTACTCAATGGTGTATTGAAATATTTTATTTATAACTACGTTTAAACTTTTCTTTATTATTAATATTTAATCTTATATGTTATCTTGAATTAGGAAATAAAATAAGTGAATTATAAATTTTTATATTTAAATTATTTTTTTTCTCATATAAAATTTAATAATAAAATTTTGTTATTTAATAATTTGACATTTGAAATTTTTCAAGTGTAGAGGGATCTTCTCGGCAACAATAATATGCATTGACATGTTTCTATTTATTAATTTTTGATTTGGGGTGTGGTATGTTAAAATGGTGGCTCTTTAATTCAAAGCATAAAAAATAACCAATTATTCTAAATGGGATTTAAAATTTTGAACATAGTAATTTGACTTTGTTATGAGATATAATTTAATTGAAAATATTAATTTAAATTTGTTATGAGATGGGTATAATTTAAAATTGGAATTTAAAATTTAAAAATATTGATTTTTTTTCAAACTTTAAAAAGAAGATGGTGCGTTAGATATTTTTAAAATTATGTAAATCATTTGAAAATAGCTTTGCATCTCAAGCAATTTGATATTTGATCACTTAAAATATTTTTTTTATTAATATATTTTTGTTTAAATATTACATGTAAATTGAAGGTAGAATGAATTACACATCATGTAGTGTCAATAACACTATTTCCTCTCATCTTCATATTAAGTAGTGAATAAATTACATTTCTTCTTCATAGTAAAAAATAATTTTATTTTTTTTACTCGTCTTCGTGATACTAAAAGGTAAATTATTATTTTTTAACTTTTGGTTACTTTATATCTCTATATAAAGCTATACTAGCATTTGCACCAAAAGGGTGTAAAGACATGCTAATAGAAGTGTAAATGAATGTAGAGTGACGCATAGGTTGGAGTGAATGTAGAGTGATGCATAAGTAGCACTGAAGGAAACAAGGATGTAGAGGTGGGAGGCATGAGGAATCGAGGCTAAAGTAAATTGGTAAAAGAGTTTTCAAAGTGGGTAAAAGTGCATTATAGAATCTGCAATATATCATATTTGTATCACCGAACTCATAACTAAACTAGAAGCAATCTTCCATGAGACATGGGCCCGATATTCTAGCATCTTCTCTGAACAACATCTTGGAGATTATGATTAGAAGTTGTTGGGATGGGGGAGAAAACAAAGCAATTGAGAAACACACATTTTATGGGGTGCTCAAAAGCCTAAACGAAAGGAATCTTTGAGTATTTTATCATTTTGTGATTTTGGATGGGCAACAAGTAGATTACATGCTCCCATTCTTGTTTCAAAGTTTAGAAAATGAAGCTTGGAGGACTAGACTAGTTGAAAAGGACTTCATCCTCTTTGCATCATCTTTCATGTCAACAATAGAAGTCAAGATTATATTTTCGAATGCCAACCTATTTTTCTTCAATATTTCAATTGCACAACCGCCTCTATGTCATCTTGTAGACCTTAAAGCTCCACTTCATTATGTTTTCAAGTATCCCTTAACAAGATTCACATAGAATATGTGGGGGGTTGCTTTGTATTGAAAATTTGAATCATGTTCTTCTTTTGGTTGTTGGCATTTAAGCTCATCTTCACCATTGCCTCATTAATGTTCTCCATGGCTTGGTTGAAAGCATAAATAATTTCACAAGTCCAAAACTTTTTCTCCAAAATCAAGATATTCTCCCAAAAGAGCACCAATCAAGTAGAATGAAATTAAAATAGACAATAGTTGTTTCTAAAATTAAACTTGCATTTGCACCAAAAGGGTGTAAAGACATGTCGATAGAAGTGTAGATGAATGTCGAAATTAAAATAGATAATAGTTATTTCTAAAAGTAAACTAGCATTTGCACCAAAAGGGTCTAAAGACATGTCAATAGAAGTGTAGATGAATGTAGAGTGACGCAGAGGTAGCACTGTAGAAAACAAGGATGTGGACGTGGAAGGCATGAGGAATCAGGAGGCTAAAGTATTGGTAAAATGCACACTCAAGTCATTTATTGAATCTTGGATCCCATTCATCACTTATGAACTAAAAAGGAGAGCCAAACTCAAGTAAACAACTTGAACTATGAGTATTTTTTCCAATCCATGAAATATTTTCCAACTCTGTAATAATAATAATAATTCCTTGCTACCACTTCAGATTACATAATGTTGTTCACATATTTGCTACTACAAATTTTGTTTGAGAGCTGAAATAGAAGGTCAAGTGTTTTTGCAACTATGTCTTCTTATTTTGTAAACAAACATTACATTCATCAATACATTTTGGTAAACCACTAGCAGCACACAAGTCATAATCAAAAGCAATTTCATAATGCTCAACTTTGCTAATTTGTGTATCCCTATGCATTATAGTGGAATTGATCTCCTCTTCCAAAGGGTTCCAAAGTGAAGAGAACTATGCTCACTGTCGCATTATTGTACATTATAGTTCCACATACTTTTGAAGCAAAGATTATTGGAAAAGCAAGGATGAAATCCTTGATACATGTAATAGGAAGTACATAATGTACAACTTCATCTTTAGGAAATATTTATTCCACATGCTCCCAAATTCCAATAGGCATCAAGTTTTCAAAATTTTCATGTTTTGTTTGAAAACAAATTGTTCTCCTTTCCAACCTGTCTACTCCTCCAAGCTTCATTTCTAAACTTTGAAACAAGAATGGGAGCACGTGATCCGCTTGTTGCCCATTCAAAATCACAACATGATAAAAATACACAGCGTTTCTTTATAATGCAACAGAGGACACTATTTCAATTCATTTAGGCTTTTGAGCACCCCATGAAACGCGTGTTTCTCAATTGTTTTTTTTCTCCCCCATCTAAACAAATTCTCATCATAATATCCAAGATGTTGTTCAGAGAAGATGGTAGAATATCATAGTGATGTCTCCTCGAAGATTGCTTCTAGTTTAGTTATGATTTTGGTGATACAAATTTGATATATTGCAGATTCTATAATGCAATTTTACCCACTTAGAAAGCTCTACTTTACCAATACATTAGCCTCCTGATTCCTCATGCCTTCCACGTCCACATCCTTGTTTCCTGCAGTGCTACCTCTGCATCACTCTACATTCATCTACACTTCTATCGACATGTCTTTACACCCTTTTGGTGCAAATGCTAGTTTAATTTTAGAAACAACTATTGTCTATTTTAATTTCGACATTCATCTACACTTCTATCAACACATCTTTACACCCTTTTGGTGCATATGTTAGTTTAATTTTAGAAACAACTATTGTCTATTTTAATTTTGTTCTACTTGATTAGAGCTCTTTTGGCAGAGAATATTTTGATTTTCTCTCACAATATTTTGGGAAAATATTTGCTACTTTCCCTGTTTTCTCAATAAATCCTTATCTCATGTTGGATTTTGACATTTCCTTCAGTACATTATATGTACTTTCAGATCAGTGATGGTAACAATGCTCAACATTAATGGTAGCATCGTAGGGTTTGGCATTTTAAATACACATTTGAATTAATTGGAGGGCATGGAATGTTGTTTAAGGATAAAAAATGTCCCATGGCCAGTCATCTTCTGGGTCTTAGTAATTGTTTCTTTCATCTTGTCTTTAAATAGACTAATTTTAATTACAAAATACAAGGTCACATCTCAGAATTGTTTGTTTGGCCTTGCTCCAAATTAGCAAGTTCCAACAATGTGGCTTATACGCATCAATTACGCAAGTCCCAACATATAGTATAATTGCATAATATATTAAGGTGGAAAACACATATTGACATGAGTTGCGTCAAGCCCACTAGAGTTACTTAAAAAGCCAATCGTCATTTCTGTTTACATGTTTGTCGTTATAGTTTCCAAATAGGCCTGCATGCAGGTTTATTGGACCATTACAATTAAAATATATATATATTATTATATATATATATATATATATATATAATATATTATATATTACATACATTCAATAAAATATATATATATATATACATTGTTGGCTAATATATGTATATAAAGTTACTTTTAAATTAATAACTTTACTTTAAAATCAATATTGCTATAAATAAAATACTTTATTTTCATTTTTATTTTACATATACTTTATATAGTGAAATAAAAGTAATTAAAAAAAAAGATGTTTAGTATGAAGGATGTATGTAATCTCTTCATTTAGGAGAGATCTAATGTTTATAGTATGCTAGTAACGTTAATGTTAACATTTTAACTAGGTCAAATTAAATAAAATATGGTAGAGATGTGTAACTTATGTAACTTAATATAATGCAAACATTTTAACTTGTGAAAATAAAATTAAAATAACAAAGTAGAAAAATAAAATAACCCTATAAAAATTAAATAATAAAAATATAAAAATGACCCATGGTTTTAAGAATCCATTGTATTGATTGACGATATTCATGTCTAATATAACCTATTTAAGGGGGGAATTAAACTTGCCTAGGTCCATCTTAGTTTGATGTTATATTTAGATATATAATTAGTTGTAACAAATGGTGGGGTTGAATCTATGTAGCCTGTAAAAGTAAAACTTTTTATGGATATGTTTGCAGTGAAACTGATTGGAGGTGGGGAAGAATTTTTTTTTTTTTTGACTAAGATGAACAAAATTTCAACTTTGATGATGGGTGGTGAAATATTAAGAAAAACTTAGTTATTACATTTTATCTAATAATTATGCCTACCTCCATCCACTTTTTACTAGGTTATATTGGGTAAAATACCAACATAGATCCATCTTAAATACGGATCTAACATGAGCCGAGAGAGATCCAATTTATTCACTTGCAAATTTTATTTAAATGTTTTGTATAGTTATTTAATTTTTAATTTTTAATTTTATTTTTTTTTTAATTTTTAATTTTTATTTTTATTTTGACTGAGATGAGCAAAACTTCAACTTTGATGACAGATGGAAAACATTACACATCAATTACAACCTAGATGGATATGAAGTTAAGATGTATCTAGGCTGATAGTGAAATATTTTTTGCTGCTGATGATGATGATGATAGTGGTTAACGTCCACTGAGACCAAATTGGTCTATCGGACCTATAATTTTCTTAGTTTTTAATTTTCTTAGTTTTTAATTGTCTGGCTCCTCTCTTGGCTAGATTGGTGTTGTAGCTTTTTTTTTTCACTACGGTCTTCCAACTTCCTTTATCTTGTATCTCCTTCATCTCTTTTGGTTCTTGGGACATTGGGGTCTTAGCTTAGCCGTCTATTGTGTTTGTCCTTTTAAAGATAGTTGGAGAAGAAGTTTGCCTTCTCTTTTTTGTTGTTGGGCGAGGCTTTCTCCCTGCTTGTCTTGAGAGTTGTTTCTTTCTTGCCGGATGTCTTGTGATTCAGAGTTTTCTCTATAGTATTCTTCTTTGATGACAGTGTAGTATTCTTTTTGTGCTCCTCCCCACCATGTAGATCTATGGTGGTTTTTTCTAACAGAATTTTTCTGGGAGGCTTTTAGACAATTTTTAGCTAGATGGCTTGTCTCAAAGCAGGATCCACATCTGAAGATGACACTTTCATAATCGAGTTTCCGGTTCCACACATCGTCTTTACTTGTTAGGTTTATTTCAGCTGGGAATCTGCCGCTAAAGTCTATTTCCACACATATGCGTGCATAGGTGGTTGTGGCATATTCCTCTATTTCTCGACACCTACGATAAAATTTCTCAATTGCATTTCCAATGGCTTTTAGCGAGGAGAGATTCCAGAGATGCAAGGATAGGCTTGAGAATCTCACCCAAATTCGTGCTGAGGTTATGACTGCTGTTGAGGGATCGAATGATGGGTTTTAAATATCACATGTAATCGAATGATGGGTTTTAAATATCACATGTAAATTGAACGTAAAATGAATTACATGTCATGTAATATCAATAATACTATTTCATGTCATCTCCATATTAAGTAGTGAAGAAATTACTTTTAATTACATTTCTTCCTTGAACTAAAACATAATTTTATTTTATTTTATTTTACTCATCCTCATAATACTGAGTAGTGAAGAAATTACGATTCTTCCTCATACTAAAAGGTAAATTACTTTTTACTCATCTCCATATTAAGTAGTGAAGAAATTACAATTCTCTCTCATACTAAAAGGTAAATTACTTTTTTTTACTTTCCATTACTTTATATCTCTACATAAAATTATGTCAAATTGAGGTGCAAATTGAAGTATTCTAATTATGTATGACATTAATTTCTTTTATTATTGTTATTTTAAATATGTTAGTTTAAAGTATTATTTTATTATTTTAAAATGTAATGTTAGGTGACAACATCTCTCCCATACTGAGCTATAGAGGGCTTGGTAGATAGATATATATTATACCATCCTAGATTTATCTTAACTCCAAATTTACCAATTGCAAAGAGGGATCAAATCATATTTCACTTAATGATATTTACATCTTAACACATTTAATCCCTCTCGCCCCTTGGTAGATCGGAGAGGCACTGTACAACCCAATACATGAGGGAGATGATGTCATGTAATGTTGTGTTAATTTTTTTAACCCAGTACATGAAGGAGATGTCATGTAATGTTGCGTTAATTTCTTTTTAAAATATGTCGCTAATTGCACCGAGACTCTCTAAAACCCAATATGGGAGAGTTGTTGTCATGTAACTTTGCATTTAAAAATAGTAAAATGGTACTTTAAATTAACAAAATAAAAATAGCAATAATAAAATAAATTAATGTCAGACATAGCTAAAATACTTCAATTTATATATCAATTTTACATAATTTTATATAGAGATATAAAGTAACGAAAAGTAAAAAATATAATTTATCTTTTAGTATGAAGAAGAATTGTAATTTCTTCGCTACTCAATCTGGAGATGAGTAAAAAAAATAATTTACTTTTTAGTTCAATGAATAAATGTAATTCCTTCACCACTTAATATGGAGATGACATGAAGCAAGCAATTCAATTTTGCCTTTGACTGCCTATTAATTTGTCTTTTACCAACAAATTATGCATATTAATTTGTCTTTTACCAACAAATTCTACAGCGTATCCATAATTTAACATTATAAATTCATTTTTTGTTAATTTTTTATTATTATTTAATTTATTTATTTTTAAGGTGATTGGTTGATGTTGTTTAGTAACTTCCATTTCTATTCATTATAATTTTTGTTTTATTTTTACTTATTTTTACTTTATTTTTTTCTATTATTTCCATTTTCATGAATTATAATTTTTTTCTTCTATATTTTCAATGATGACAAATTTAAAAAAGGAAAATAAATTAAAAAAAAATCCAATAATATTTTGATTTGTTACTTTTTAATTTGACTTATACTATTTTATTTTATTTTTCTATGGTTTTTTTTTTTCAATTCCAATTAACATTTGATTGAATATTTTTCATTATTATTAAATTTATTTATGTCTAACTTATTCTCTCATCTTTAGTAACTTCCATTACTGACCATGTCATGATGGAATTTACATTAAATTATTGTCTATGGAGTAGCAGGCAATCCCAAAAGAGTCATTCCTGCCTCTAAGGTATATCAAGAATTCAATAAATTGATCTTATTACAAGAAATTGAATTCAATAATTCAAGAGATTGATTTTCTTGAATTCAAGAACTTTTTTTTTTTTTTTCTCCTTTTGTGTGTCTGTAATCAATGTCTATAGACAAATTCTTGCAGGTCAAAAGATTTGAAAAGTTTTGAAACTCTAACCGAGGTGGCAAATTCAATGCAATGCTCTCTAGCTCCTCATTTCATTTTAAGGAATTTAAATTCTACGCATTTCATCTTAGGGAATTCAAATTCTACGTAGAGGTTGGGGTATGAGATCCAAACTAATTCTACCAAAGTGGAATAGTGGGGTTATTACCAGCATAGATCCATCTTAAGTACCAATATAAAATGAGCCTAGAGGGATCATTACGAGCATAGATCAATCTTAAGTACGAATCTAACATGAGCCTAGAGGGATCAAATATTTCTTAACGTCCAAATGTCTTTACACTGTAAAATACAATGTGTTATTTTTCATTGTTTAAATTGTATTTTTGAATGCTAAATAGAGTGTATATAGGACCAAATAAATGTTTTAACCATAAATACTTGATTTTTCATAATATATACATATTTTTTAAATGATATGTATGCAATTGACATTAAAGTATTTTACATAACATCTATATTGAGACATTTTATAATGCAGATTAAAATGGTTTTTTATTATTAATATATTTTTAAGTATATGTCAATACTATTTAGTATTAAAATACTTAATCAAAAACCAAATTATAAGATTTAAACATATTACTCACCCATTTTTTTTTACTTCTAATTACGAACATATTCAATTTTTATTATTATAGCAAACATTATTTTTCTATTTAGAACATATTTTTTAACTTTTAATTTTATTTTTATTTTAAAGGGAACAGATGGAAAAACAAACTTCCACATTCCCTCACACTGGGCTATAGAATGAGTCTCTTGGCTCAATAATATTACCTTTTACACAATATTGGGCCCTCAACGGGTCCACTTCTTATTGTAAACAAACTCAACTATAAAATTAGAAGAAGTGAGGGGAAATATTGAGTAAAATGTAATATTTAGGATGGTCTGTGAAGTGACATATTAGGTAAAATGTAATAATATTACATTTTAATTAATGTTTCCCCTCACGAGTGATCACTTTTTATTGGGTGGGGATGGTAATAAATATTGGGTAACATATGATATTGTAATATTATATTTTATCCAAGATTTCCCCTCACCCAATTCACTATATATATACATGTGTGTGTGTGTGTGTGTGTGCGCGTGTGTGTGTGTGTGAGGTTCATAAGTAAACAATAACATTTTGACTTGATAAACATAAAATAAAAAGCATAGAATTAATAATTACATTTATAATTAATTGTAACCAGCTTAGATCCATCTTAACTAGGGATCTACCAAGCTTCCAAAGGGATCAAGATCAAATCTCTTGAGATGCAAACATCTTTTAAAGTGAAAGGAGATTTGATCCTCAACCCTTGGTAGATCGAGAATTAATATATATTAATTATCATCATTATGCAACTAGTAGAAGGTAAAAATAAATATATAATAGTTACAACATTAGTAATAAGTATATATAGTATAGCCCAAGGGGTGTAGAATAGACAATGACTGTATGTAATGTTAAGTCACTATGTGATGTGAAGATCACTAGTTCCAAACTCGGTGGACAAAAATTTGTCATATTAAGGGTTGGTGTGGCCTAGGCTAAGTGCATAAGTAAGTGATTTTGACTACTTAGATGCCCATGGGTAGAGATTTCTCAGATCACATGTATCTATGAACTTAGACCACTTTACAAAAATATATATAGGCATGTTCATTAATGTATATAATGTTGCTAAAGAATCTTCACAAAATTAATTGTTTCAAGTATCAAAAAAATTATTGAAACAATTTTTTTTTGTTTTTTCTATTTCAATTTATTGTCTTTTAATTTTGACTTTTCTATTTTTAATTCAATTATGCAATAGGCTGTATATTATATATATTATATTTTATTATATTATATATATTATATTCGAAATGAGTAAACCTTTTCATACTCTATAAAAACTAAAGCAGAATCAATGATGAATTTTTTATTATGAATTCCCAATGATTGAATTGATTATTATAGTTTGGCATAGAGAATAAGATATATAATGATCTTAGGAATATTTTATATTTGTAATTATGACTAAAAATTTAGTACAATAAAAATTAGAAACCATAATTAATAATAATAATATATAAAGATATCATACTAGAAATTAACAACTAATTTAAAATTTTCTATTTGAATGATAAGTCATTGGTCAAACTAAGTTGAATGGTATTTATGAAAGAAATGTGATATGTCAGCATAGATCCAACTTAACTCTAGATCTACAAAGGGCCAAGAGGGATGAAATCTCTTGAGATGCAAACCTCTTTTTGAGTGCAACACTAAATGAAAGGTTTGCACCTTCAGAGATTTGATTCCTCTAGGATTTGGGTAGATTTGAAGTTAAGATGGAATGGATCTATGCTGATTTTGAGTAAAAACTAATTAAATATTTTAATCATAATTGTTTTTTCACTCATTTTATACCAGCTTAAATAATCCTAACTTCGGATCTACCAAGCTCAGAGGAATCAAATCTCTCGAGATGCAAACCACTTTTAGAGTGAAAATAGATTTGATCCCTCTCTACACTTGGTAGATCAAAAGTTAAGATGGATCTAGACCTATACAATATATATGTAGTTGACATTGAAACATTTTATTTATAATTCAGGGTCTCCACATTAAAATGTTAAAACATGCCCCCTCATATTTTCTCATTATGCATACATTTAATTGTTTTTATAATTAATATTTTCTAAAATATTACATATCAAATATATATTAAGCATTGAAAGAATTACCAATCTCCCTCATACATTGATTTAGAAAGCAACTATTAATGAAATAAGAATTTTCTCAATCTTTCTCTCTCTA